>JAJIYU010008328.1:0-18122 GCA_030144865.1 Tinospora cordifolia | reverse complement strand
TCACATTTTGATAGTGAAGTGTGGCACATATTTCTTCAAACTCTTGAAGATGAAGATAAGGATCCTTGGACTCTAGGCCATGAAAAGTTGGGAGTAAGTTTAATACACCCAATTTTATCTCAAAACTATGCCTTTGGTTATAAGGAAATGCTATGCATGAAGGTGCACTAGTCCTAGTTGGTTGAAGATAGCCTTTGAGAGTTCTAGGTTCATTTCCTTCAATATTTTGTCTTCCCTTAATTGTCCCGGATCACCTAAGTTACTTCCATTCATTGACATGGTTGGTGAGTGAGTCAATTCTACACTAGGTGTCTTAGTGTAGTCTACAATGTGAGCTTCAAGTTGATGTTTAAGTATTTGGTCTTAACAATTCTTCAAGTATAGGTTGATCCCTTTGCAACCTATTTGTATGATCACGTAACCATGTGCTCATTCAACTAGGCTTACAATGTGGCAATAACTTATGATGTACTCAAGGTTAAGGCCTTAGTGCACAGGTTCAAATTTATCACTGAATGGGGGTGCACATCCCCAACACCATACATCCAAAAAGAAATGAAAAATTACACTAACATGAAATCCTAGCAAAATGTGGTTGTGTGCTCATAAAAGTGATAAAAATATAAATACACCTAAAATAACAAAAAAGGCCTAAAACATGGTATTCTACAAACAACCTAAGCTAGAAATTTAAAAGATAGAGTAGATCTTACAGTAGGGTCCTAGAAAAAGTCTTCTCGTACAAATGTGAGTGATTTACAAAGCTCCTTCCCACGATCACTCACACTTGGAGCTAAATATTACAAATTTGAAATAAAATACAAATCACTTCCTCACAACTCTCAAAAACCTCACAACACTCAAAATTACAAGGCTTTAAAAGCAAATACAAGGAAATAAAATAAAAATCCTAACTTAAGGGGGTCTAAAGAGAAGCTATAAAAAAAAAAGATGATGTAGCAACCCTTGGTTCTAAACACCAATTACCAATCCCCGACAACGGCGCCAAAATCTTGTTGCTTACTTTATGTACATACTTTTAAATAGATAAAGAGATGCAAATATACATTCTTTAGATGATTAATTAATAATATGCAACATAAATAAACCTTAAACATAAAGCAAATAATGCAACAAATTATAAGTGTAACTAAGAAAAATAATGTAATACATTAAACAAGTAATAAACTTGGGGAGGGCTGTAACACCCCAATTTTTTTTACCGGACCTCCGTTCACGTGTTACGTCACGTGTGGATCGTTGCCCGATGAAAATCGAGATGTTACTAGAAAATTTTGTTCTGCTCAAAATCTTTTTCTTCAAATCAAATTCATAGTATATTTGTTCTTAAGTCAATATCTCGGTAATTATTTATTAAAATCAGCCATCAAAAAGGGTTCTCAAAATATTCACCGGATTAAACAACACAAATCATCAATAATGCAGCGGAAATCCTTAAAATCATTCATTCAAACTAAAAATCATTAAACAAATAAAATCATTTAAAGATAAAATGGTTAAGTTAAAACCAACGAAATTACATAAAGCAATTCAGTAAAATACATAAAAATTAACCTTTAAGTCGCCTATCCCGGAGAACCTCCCCATGAGGTGTCCAATTAGAGTGTGAGTCATTCTGACATAGATTACAATACTCTACATCCTTGTGTACCTGAAAAATAGAAATGGGAGTGAGCTCGAAAGCTCAGTGGATCGATCCTACACATCACATGCATTATACAGACCCAATCCAAAACAATACACACACTTTCAAACATTAAGCGTTCAAACATTCATTTGTTTTAGTCAGATTCTAAGACCGGAAGAGGGTTGAGATACCTTTCGGTATTTCCTGTGATCCAATCAAATCTCAGAGGGTTCCAATAACCGTCTAAAATCAATCATGCCATCACTATCACAGCCTAAGAGAGTGTACTTATCATGAATCGTACTATCTCCCAAGGACTTCGAGCTATCATGGTTAGCTCCAGTTGGGAATACCTACGATCCGCCTCGTGGCTCGACGATCTCAAGCAGTGATATATAGGAGATGCCACCTTGATACACTTCAGGCTTGTCAATCGTACCGGTACATGGATTCTAATAAACCATCGTCTTAACTTAGTTTTACAAACCATTTCATTCATGCCAATCATCATGTATATCATGGAAAATAAATCAAAGAATGCAGGCCATTCACATGCGTAAATAATGAAGTCCAACTGCATGATTTCCTATTAATGCATGTTATAAATAAACAAGGCACAAATTAAATACATCATCCATCATCTAATCACGCCAAACAAATTCAATAAGTTTCCTAACAAAATTATAGTAACCCTAGAACTATTCAATCAAATGTTTTAAATCTTAAATCCATATAATACAGATGAGCAATGAAGTCACACCCACCTGGTCTTGCCGTTCTTTTGGGCGACCTTGCTTTCCTTCGAAATCCCGTACTACACCATGTATAAATCTGAAATTAAACACTTAATAGAATTATCCTTAAGCTTAAACAATTTCTAATGATTTAATCTTTAAAATTTGAAAAATTTATTGATATCAAAATTAATTTAATTACGAACAAAATAAGACTTCTATTTGTCGAGTCTTTAGTCTTGTTAGGAGTTAAGATTTCTAATCTTCTCCAATCCATAGAGTTTTGCTACGGCTATTATTATTATTGTTGTCGTTAGTCTCATACCAGAACTTTTTTTTTTTTTGTTTTATGAGTTCATTAAGATTTTCTAAAATATCTATTAATTGGATTCCTGAATCTACATTTCTAAGACATTAATTTCCTTCTCAGATTTCCTACTCTTAAAGTCTTAGTTAAGGTTACTTCGTGGTAGTGATTCAAATAATCTTTGTTCAAAATTTCCTAAGATTAAATAGTTGAATGCTTAAGTAAATAATTAAACAAAATCTAATTCTTTTCCTCTTAACATTTCCCATTATTACTTGAAATTTCTTACTAAAATTATTTATAGCACTAGTTCAAGTAATTATTTATTTATTTTCCTATTTGAATGATTTAATATTGCATGAATGACTTCTAATTCTCTTTAATTCTTGATTTAAAGCTTTGAATTATTAGAAATGCATTCATTAATTAATTTTGTTTATTTCTCAATCTTAGCATTTTATAATTCCTAATTCTAACTAGTGCATATTATTGTGTATAAATTACCTATACTATAGTATGGTATTCTTTAATCTACCTTAATATGTCCATTTTTCTTTCATTATCACATAATCATGTTAAAATCTCATAGTCTAAATTCCTTAATTTCCTTACCTCTTAAGTTGGTCAACTCACTAGTTGATGAAGAAGTTGCCACCACGGGATGGTTTCTCCTCTTCCCCGTCCAGCAACATTCCCACATTCGAATTACGTTCAACACCAAAGCGTTTTCAGTAACAAATCTTACGTCTAGCAGTTTTAACACCCCTTCATTCTTCAATCGCCACTAGGAATCAAACACACCAAATTGCATTCCTATTTCTCCACGTTTAATTCTTTCCCTCGAAGCCTCCAAATCCTTTCCTTGTTCTTCATCTTCTTCCTCATTTAGCTCCAAACCGACCTCCATCTCCTTCTCCTTTTTGTTCCCCAGTTATTCACTCTAACATCATATACCATAGCCGCAGCTTCAATAACGCACAACCCAAACCATCAACACCACGGTTCCTCTGTCCCCTGATTCACAATAGCTGCAATTTCTCCAATTCCGTCCCAAGCAGTAGCTGCAACTGCTGCTCTTCGTCTTCATGCTCCCCAAACCAATGGTAGCAGCAGGAACATTTCATTACTCTGTTTTCATTCTTCTATTCATGCACATCGAAACAGCAGCACCCACTCCTCCTCATTCTTTAGCAGCAGCAGCCCTCACAAACAGAGCATCATCGCTCTGGTTCTTCTTCTTCTTCGTTCGGCCGCCACAACAGCTGCACAACAATAACAGCAACAGCACCAGACCTATTTAAGCTCTGTTTATAGTCTCTGCATGGCGTTTCTCTTCATTCATTCATTTTGCACCATTGCTGCAACACCTTTCGTGATCTGTCTCCCCATTCTTTCCTTCTTACACGGTTTCTTCTTCCATCATGCTACAGCAGCTCGGCTGCTCTCCTCTGTTCTACAACAAAGATGGCAGCAGCTGTTCCTCGGCTTCCTTGTCTATCAACAACGTGCAACCACAACAGCTTCTTCATCCCCTGTTTTCGTTTCTCCTTCATGCACAACCACTTCTTCATCTTCAATCATGTTCGACCACCATGATAAGCTCCCCTGTTCCATTGATGGCACAAATCGGGCAGCCAAGAAACCAGTAATGTCCAGCAGCTTCAGTTTCCCTTCTTGGTTTATTGTATCAGCTCACCACCAGACGACTTCCCTCACAAGCCAACCGAACCCCCCTCTACTGTCTTCCACCCGTTTCCTTACTGTTCCAATTATACACGTGCATTTTTTTTCCAACAAGTTGTTCAAACAAAATATGCAATTTATATTTTTTGAAAAAATGTTTTCTAACTTTAATTTTCAGATTATTATTATTATTATTATTTAATATTTTTTTTAATTCTCATTTTCTAACAAAATACTATTTTTATTATTTTTTTCTTTTTTATGCTTACTCGCGATGTAGCGCGCTCGTAAGATTCTGGAATGTTACAAGGGCCAAGGTTGAACCACAAAGATTGAGATAAATTTCTTAAACTAAGGTTTGCGACATATAATAAAATAAAAAATGAGAATGAGATGAGATAATGATAATATTTTGATAATGTAGGAATAACAATAAGATGGAAGAGTTAGGGCATTAGAGTGGGCCCAATCATTTCCGCTCTTAGTCCTTCTTGAGTAAAATAATTAGGGATAGAAATAACTAAAGAGTTTTTCTACCCACAATAATAAATCTTTAAGCTCAAATGTATTAAAAAGTAGTGTTCTTCCAAAAGAGGTATTTATAATAAAAAGCAAAGTAGAATTAAATTTCTAATATATGCGAATGCAAAATGTGAATTCTAAATATGTGAAATGCATGATATGACATATTAAAGAAAACTACAAAAATGTCAAACTAAAATAAAAATGAAATGCTTCAATCTTTCATTAGATTTTTCAAAATCGACTATACAAAATACATGATATAATGTATGAAGTTTAATACAAAACCTAACAAAAGTATGGGAGAATACATGTCAAGTAAATAGAAGTATTACCCAAGAATTTGCAAGAGAAGAGTGGAGAGGGTTTCCTCTTAGTCCCAACAAAAGACTTAGCCTTCCATGAACTTGAAGACTAATGAAAAACAAAAATAAAAGAAATGAAGAATGGAAAAATGAAAAATGGGAAAAGCTCTAATGTGATCGATGGAGAAAATGAAAAAATGAGATGCTCCTCAAGTGTGAATTTGAGGGGTTTATATAGATATTCCAAGGAAATGATGGACCAATAGCAGATGTTCTAAAGGTGATGTGGATGAATGGTACAAGTAGCCCATGCTCTACTTATCATTCTTGTGTAAGATGGTTAGAAATTTAAATGAAGGGTACTATATGACTATGCATAGTAATAAGCATGGGGAAGGGTGACCTGTGTAAGTGAAAGACAATGATGGTGTGTAAGAGAGACTTTCCCTAATGATGATTATGTGAAAAAGGAGAAATAAGATGGGCTAGGAGTAAGCTAAAAGGGAAAATATGTCATGTGGGTTCTTGAGAATACTACTTGACTAGTCACTATCAACATTGGTTCTCTCATAAATTTGAACTTATCCATTAGATTATTCTCGGGATCCACAACAAGGAAAAGGTAGATGATGAAGATGTCTTCCTATGTCTTGAGATTCCTCTAATTCCATCTTGACTATTGATGCTTCTCGAGATTGCAAGATCTTCACTTTAATGATGGATGAATGAGATAGCGCCAAGTGTTATGAATTTAAGTGGGGTGATGCCTTAGCAAAAATTGATGATCTCGAGGTTCTTAAGCACACATGCTTCATTGTCATTAATCTCTCATTATCTACATTCCTCTAATTAAAATAATATCACGTAATGAGTAATTAATTATAATTAATTTATATAATGCATGTGACTTAATATTGATATATTAATCTCGTTAAAAATATATGAATTTATATAAAAAGAAGTTAAATATATTTTATAATTAATTACTAAATAATGAGCCTTAAATAATGTTCAATTATAAGATAATAAATTTAGTGTCAAAATGAGCATTATCACCTCCCAAACTCGGGTCTTGACCAAACAAGTGTGCGTTCAAACACGTTATTAGTCTTTAAACTATGTCCTAAAAGCTTTTAATTTATTCATGATCCACTGTACTCTGAAGACAACACTTGGTCTCTACCTAGACCTAGGGTCTCATTACTCTACTTGGCTAATACATCCTATAGTCGGATTGTCATGTTTAACTTTATAAAACTTCTATGTCACATCATCGCCTCGAGTCACACTTGCGACTGTAACTCAAGCACGTTGGCATTACCCTAGTCTTTTCCTAGACTTCTAGCCACCCAGTATTACACTCTATTCAGTTTTATACAATTTTTCTCGTGATACCATCGGCCTCAAGTCTTAAAGCTTTCCTGAGTAGTGATCAACCTCTCTAGGACCTTTCATTAGAACAAGGTCAACCATCAGGGACAACTACCAGTACTCATGTCATCCAGCTCGAGTAAGATAGCATCACTGACTCTTCTCTAGACTTCTACCCTTACTATCACTTTTCAAAATCATATTCAGAAAATTTCATAAATCATATTCAGAAAATTTCATTTTTTTGTGAAATTAAATTCGATGAAATTTGTTTTCAGTAAAAATTAAGTTCAATGAAATCTCCAGTTCAATGAAAATCAGGTTCGGTGAACTCAAATCTAGCCCAGTATAGCATAATACTGGGCTCTGATACCATATTTGTAACACCCCAATTTTCAACCGGACCTCCTATCACGTGTTGTCTCGCATGTGGATCATCACCCACTGAAAATTGGAATGTTACTTAAATTTTTCATCTGTCAAAATATTTTTCTTCAATTTTAATTTACAATCAGGTAGTAGTTTTCAGAAAATATCTCCAAATACATTTTGTACAAAACAAAAGATCAAATAATTTTGCAATACATTCATTAGATTTCTACAGTTGTACAAAACAAACTAAGAATTGGAAATCATAATTCAATAATTACAATTTATGCAGCGGAATCACTTCAAAAATTTATATTCAAACAATAAATGTTAAATATATAATAATATTCAATATCGTGATCTATTGAATCCAAAACCAAAGTAAATACTTGTGAAACAGCAAAGTTAAATTCAATTGAAAATTATACACATAGTTCTATTACAAGTGAACAATTAAACTACAACCTTTAAAGTCACCTATCCTAGACGACCTCCCCATGAGGTGTCCAATAGAAAGTGTGAGTCTTCTGACATAGACTGTTGTGTACTACATTCAAGTGTTCCTGAAAAATAAAATGGGAGTAAGCTTGAAAGCCCAGTGGATCATTCCTACACATCATACGCATTATACGGACCCAATCCAAAACATTACAAACACTTCCGAACATTAGGCATTTCAAACATTCATTTGGTTTTGGTTGTAGCCTAAGACTGGAAAAGGGTTGAGATGCCTCTCGGCATTCCCTGTGATCTAAATCAGAAACATATCTCAGGTAATGTCTAAGGCTGATTACCTATTAGAGTCACAATCCAAGGGAACATACTTGCTAGCATGGACTACCATCTCTCAAGGACTCCTAGCTGTCCTAGAGAGCTAAGGGTGAGAATACCTACGATCCGCCTTGTGGCTCGTCAATCTCAAGTCATGGCATATAGGAGATACCACCTCGATCCGATTCAGGCTTGACAATCGCAACAGTACGTAGATTCTTAATAATCCTTCGTCTTATTTTAGTTTTGTAAACAATATCAACCATGCCAAACATCACACATATCATGAGAAATAAATCAAATAATGCAGGCTGTTGAGAATGAAAATTCACATGAGTAAATAATAAAAGCTAAATGCATTTTTTTCTATTCATGCATGCCATAAATAAATAAATCTAAATGCAAGGTTTTTTGTTCAAGCATGTCATGAAATCATTATGTAAAAAGTGAAATAAATCATCACACTATCATCCAAGCACATCAACCAATCTCAATCAATTTTATAATGAAATTCTAATAACCTAGAACTATTCAAACAAATACTTTGAATTTTAAATATATATAATACGTAAGAGCAAGGAAATCACGCCCACCTGATTTAGTAGATCTTTAGGGCTCCCTTGCTTTCCTTCGAGAATCTAAAATTCAATAACCAATAAAAATTTCTAAGTTCCTAATTCATATTAAATCTTGTTCAAAATATTCTTAAGCTTAAAAATTTCTAAACTAATTATGAAGTCTATATATTAGTTTCTACTAATTTTAGATTATTCCTAAATTCTAGAATTTTGTACATTCTAATTAAAATAACTTCTAAGTCCTCTAAATTTTCTTAATTTGAATTTTAAAACTTTAATAATTTACTTGCAAGTTTTTTTTTTATAAAATTAAATTTCCAATAACTGAATCATCGCAATTTAAATAATTTATTAATATCGTAATTAATTTAGTTATAAACAAAATAAAACTTCTAAATGTTATATATTTAGTTTCAAGGCCTAAATTTTTATTCTTTTCCTATAAAAGATTTTAAACTCCTAAAGGTTTTTTTTTATGTTTTAAACTAATTGGATTATTAAATTTTTTATTTGTAATGTTAAATAAAATTATTAATGTGTTAAAAATTTATTTCCTTAATCAATTCTAATTTAAAAGATTAATTAATTTAATTTTATTAAATCAATTAATTCTCATGTTCAATATTTAATAAATAGTCTAAATTTAAATAATTAAATAAATATTCTAAACTAATTTTTCGTAATCAATTTAATTAGTTTCTATTTAATTAAGAAGATTTTAAATATTTTCTATTTGCATTTAGTTCCTAATAAAATTTTAATCTTTTATCTCAATACTTTTTCTTAAGTGTTTAATTTCTACTTTAATACGACAATTCTAACATTTTATCTTTGCATTCTACTTCCAATAAAATTTAATTCCTAATCTCTGACACTGCAAAGTCCAATATCCTATCTCATTCAAAATCTACAAACATCAACATAATATTTATATCAAAATATTAAGTAAGCCTTCATCATCCTATTTTCAACTACTGAGGATTCATATTTCTAATTTTCATTCTGTGCCTAAAATCAAGGAATATAATTTGAATTATTAAAAATTTAAAACTCCAAAAAAAAAAAAATTATACCTTTTCAATTCATATTTGCAACTAGACCTCGTTCGTAATCTTCATTGCGTAAGCAATCGTAGCAACAGTACCTGTGTAACAACCCCGAATTTTGTAATTGGTGTACGTTAATGATAATAACAAATTTTGGAAAAAAATATATATAAATTTATGTTAAGGGATAAAAAGTTTAAATTAGAAAACTCATTAAATATTTAAATATGGATATAACAAGATAAAATAAAAATTTTGTCTAACATTGGCTTGAATTAGCTAGAAAAAAAAATATAGCGATGAAAGGATGAAATTAGGAGTGGGAAATTCTCATTAATTTGTGAAAATGGAGATTGGAAAATGTATGTATACATATGTAAGTATGCATATAATAGAAGTGGAAAAAAAAAAGGAAAGTGGAAATTATATGATAAGCTTATAACAAGGTTAAACAACTTAAGTGGTTATCAAAAATAAATAAATAAATAAATAAATATATACCAAAATCCAGATTTTGAATGAGCAGAGTGTGAGAGAACTCGGAGCTGCGACCAGAAATTTTTGGTTTTGTGAAATTGGTCGGTGAGGAGAGCGATCTAGAAAGATCAGGGAAGGAATTTGGCGGTGAACAAGACACCTTTGATAATGATCTCAGCTCGCCATAAAAGGAGGAAGACGGTAGAAGAAGAAGAGATGCATAGTTGTTTTGGGCGTCCAAACTGAACCATTGAGGGAGGAAGACGAAGACCGAAGCAAGAGGGGAACCACAGAAGAAGGAAGAAGAACTGCAGCAGTCAAATTTCTGGGCTTGAGCAAGCTGGAACATGAGGATCAAGTTGAGAAACCAGAATTCGAACTCAAAATTCAGCGTTGTAATCAGAAAAACAAAGCACGAACGGGATTGAAGTTTGGTTGAAAGTGATTGTAGGAATTACCTAGTTTGGGTTCAGTTGTTGCAACAAAGAAAAGAGGAATGGAAATTCTAAGTTGGGTTTCAATTAAGGGTGTTGTAGGACCGACGAAAAAATCCAATATGGTTTTCGGTTTGAGTAGGGCGCGTCATTCAACAGAGGAAGAAAGAAAAAAAAGATGTACAATCTGGTTTTGATTTCTACTCATTTGGTTTGTGATTGAGCTGAACACAGTTGGGTTAGTAAGAGTGGTAGATCATTCAACCAGGAACACCATCAATTGTGAACTTAATTTGTAGTTCGGCTGATCATTGGAAAACAAGGAAAGTGAAGAGATACATTTTTGGTTTGATTCTCTCCGGGCTCTCAGTTGAGTGGGGTACGATCTAAATTAATTTGGGATTGAGGATTTCTGCTGTGATCCACGGTTGGGCTGGAGCAATACTGAGAAGGAGATTACTTAGTCTGAGCTGCAGTGTGGTCTTAGTTGGAGTTGCAGATTCTCCATCAAATTGTGTTCCAACTGCTGGTTGGTCGGCTGATTGAAACAAAGAAGTAAGAAAATCATTAAAATTTTTTATTAATGGTGTTGTTGTAGATTGAATGAATATTTGAAGGATTTAGTATAGTCTAACAACTTGATATGGGTTAGGATTTAGTGTAGTGTAATAACTTGATATGAGTTAATTAGAACAACAAACCTATGATGAACCTACTCGGTCGACAACAAAGAAATGTTAAGATTAGAGGAACAAAATTAAATTGTCGTTTATTTGTTTATTTAAGTGTTTAACTATTTAATTTTAGAAATTTTGAATGAAAATTATTTGAACCAACACTATAAAATGACTTTAGCTAGAACTTTAATAGTAGGAAAAATATTAGAAATCTCAACTACGAAAAAGACTAAAGTCTTGACAAATAGAAGTCTTATTTTGTTCGTAATCATTTATGAATGATTTAATTACCACATAAAGACTAAGAAATTGAAGAACACTAAATTAACAAGTGTACGAAGAGACTTCTAAAATCATTTTAATTAGTTAAAAGAATTATTAAATTATAAGTAGTGAAATTATTATGAAACATTGGTCAAGGAGTTATCATAATACAATTACTATTACAGATCGATTTTCTTAGGACGACTACTAATGACGAAGAGAAAGAGGAACATCCAAAAATTCAGGTGAGCGGGATTTCCTCTCTCACCCGTGTTATGCGAATTTTTAATTCAAAGCATTTTGTTTGGTAGTTTAGAATAAATCGCATTATGTTGATGAAATTGTTTCGATTCGATTGCACTAGGTGTCGATGAATTGACGAATTACTATTAACTTTCATTACATGCATTCATAGGAACTGTATAGAATACTTCCTCATTCTCTCATTTCAATTGCCTTGAAAATTTCATATATTTCTTATTTGGTTAGATGCTACATATGTGTTGCTTTCATGTGATTTTTATTGTTACAAATTAAAATAAGATTAAAGGATTATTAAGAATCCACATACCGGTGTAATTGACGAGCCCGAGGGAGATCGAGGTGACATCTGCTATATGTCACTGTTTGAGATCGTCTGCCGCAAGGTAGATCGTAGGTATTTCCAACTATAGCTGTTGGTTATAGCTAGAAGTCTTTGGGAGTTAGTACAAGGTGGCAGGAAGCACCCTCTCTTGGGTTGTGATACTGATGACTTGAATGATTTTAGATGGTACTTCAGACTTTCTATGATTAGACGAGGTCACGGGGAATAGAGAGAGGCATCTCAACCCTCTTTCAGTCTTTGATTACAACCCAAACTAATCAAGTGGTTGAAATGCCTAATGTGTGTAAGTGTTTATAATGTTTTGAGTTTTGATTTATATAATGCGTGCGAGGTGTAGGGATGATCCACTGGGTTTTCGCGCTCACCCAACATTTATTTTACAGGTACTCACAGAGACAAAACTTGAGCAATCGACACCTTCCACCGAGTAGTCTTGTTGTCAAAACTTTTTGGGTCCTAGTCTTTCCTTTCTAATAATCTATGTAAACTTAGTAATTATTTTGGTTTCTTTCTTGCTTTACTGTTCACATGTGATCAAATATTTTGGGAATGCATGACTTGAAACTCTTTTATAATTAACATTTTAAGACTAGCTGAAATTTTGAAAAGGATTTTGTTCCGCTGCGTGCTTTAAAAATTTTTTTGATTTGACTTTGTTTATCTTGTTTCGATAAATACAAAATTATGTCGAAGTGAAATATTCATTTGACGAGAAGAGAATTTTTATCTTGACTGTCTTTTAACATAGAAATTACAAAAAAATTTAAGTAGCATTTCGATTTTCAACGGACGATGATCCACACGTGAGATAACACGTGAACAGAGGTTAGGTTGAAAATTGGAGTGTTACAAATATGGTATTATAGCTAAATACTATGATATATTGGGATAGACTTGAATTTTATCAGATGTGATTTTCACTGACAAATGAATTTATCGATTGATTTGATTTCTCCGATAAAGAAATTTGATGAAATGGAAAGGTGTCAATTAGGAGACCATAGGTTTAGGTAGAGACCGAGTGTTGTCTAGAAAGTACAGTGGATCATAAATAAAAATTAAAAACTTTTAGGATATAGGCTAAAGACAGGAAACGTGTTTGAACGCGAACTTGTTTGGTCAGGACCCGAGTCTGGGAGGACTCTGGATCTCAGGTCCCTATGTAGGATGGGTGCATAGGGATTTAGAGGTATGAAAGAATCTTGGATTCGGAGAATGATGAACCATGTTTGGCAAATACTCGGTGTTTTTGGAGGAACTTGTACACACTGTGTTGTACTGGGATGGGGTAGTACAACATAGTGGGTCTAATTTCAGCCTTAGAGTAAGTCTACGGATGCACATGTTGCATTATGAGTGATCAACACAGTGGGACGTGGCAATTATGGAAATCGAGTCATTTGCGTCATTGTAATGGGTGTAATGGAATTCTGAGTAGAGGTCTATGTCGAAGGGAGAGGGTAGGATTGGGTGCCCGGACCTCAAAGCATTGTAATAGCCCAAATTTTTGTAATGAATGCACGTCGCAATGAATATATATATAACATACATCTATATATACATATATATTTTTGATATATGTAAATATGCATTTTGAATATCGATGGGGTTAATAGAAAGAAAAAAAAATGTATATATACATAAGTATGCTCACATATATAAGGCAGTTGCTCCATGTTTTGGCCACTCAAACAAAGCATATACACATAAAAAAAAAAGAGAAGCTTATTGTTCTTCTTTTGCTCTTCATTCAAGTCTTAGAGTAAAAAAAAAAAAATCCAGATCCGTTACACAAAGAAGAAATCCAGCCACCACGTTCATGATCTTGTTCCAGATCTGCAAAACGTTCCAAATCCAACCACCATTAGAGCATTGTTGTTGTGTTGCACACAGAACAGAGGAGTTGCAGCTATGGGACGTTGCACAAACAGGAAGAACGAAGGAGAAGCACAACCAGCTGCCACTCCACTGTCCAAACACCGCCAGATTTGCCATTGGCACCACCAAACCGCCACCATCATGAGCTCAAATCATGATCTGGTTTGGATGTACACAAACTAGCCACGATCTAGTTCAAATCTACACAAACTCGGCAATCCCGTTCCAGATCTTGTTGGGTTTACAAAAAGATGGCCATCAATCCATCTTCAAACCATCGGATCTACCCCTCTCCACCATAAAAAACCACTACTGCAAGCTTAATCACACTGAATCTTGCTTGCTGGTTGTAGATCCGAGTTGCAGCTCACTGGATTTGCAAAACCAGCCCCCAATACACCCCAAAACGCACCGGATCTAGCTTGTGTCGCACCCAACAACCACTGTTGCACCTCAACGTCGCCGAATTCGCTTGTTGTCGGCCATTTGCAACAATCCGCCTCTTGCAAGACTGACCAGCTACTGGATTTTTCTACTGGTGCGTGATTTGGTTTGCCCAGGTACTTGCAATCCATGGTGAAGAAACAGAGCTACAAACCTATGTTTTCGCTGCTGCTGGTGCATTCTTATGCCACGAAGAAGATGATCTGCTGTAGCTGGACGAACGAACGAAGAAGAGCTGCATGTGCATCTGTTGTCCATGCTAGTGTGTTGCTGCTTGCCGTGGAGAAGGAAGAATGAACCAACGATGCACAGCCACCACCTCGTTCCACACTCACCAGATCTACAACAGTCATGCTAAATCCACTTAAAAACAGACGAAATGTTGTCGACTTAGAAGCATAAACCCTAGACAACTGAGACAAATCGAGAACTTAGAAACAATGCACCTAGCGTCACCCTAGCACGAGAAACGCGAAAGGGCATAGGTGGATAGGAAGTAGTGGTCAATAAGATAAGTTACGGTACCAGAAGAAAACAAAAGATATATATATAAAATAAACGTTATCCTTCAACTTAACATGAATAGATCATTGAATGCTGAACTAAATTCTTGGCTTGTAGTTCATGCCAAGGGATCTGCAGATCTAGGAAGGATATAGACAAAGAAGAGGTGAGAATATTTCGAGGATAGTGGTAACCAAAGAGACTTTAGTAACCTCGGATATGTGTAGTTAGGGCTATGCGCTACTTGTATAGGTCGAGGTTGAGAATTTAGTCTCACCTATCGTCTAAGATAAGAGGATCTAGTAAGAAAGTTTGTGGTGCTCCATGCGCCCCTATAGAGTAAACGTTTTCTTGCTTTTTGGATGAGCCCTATCTTGTTGCCCTCGGCCCGATCATCCAATTTGCTCCACCCAGGCACTCAACTTCCAAATCTTTAGAAGTTCATGTGCACGCATGCATGTGTCATTACCTCATTGGTCAGAGGTCCAAAGGGTCCATAGAATCCAAATCAATATTCTTATTCTTTCTTATTTTTTCTTTCTTTTTTTGGATTTATAGTTCTTAGAAGAGAGAAAGAGTCGAAACTAAGGGTATGTTTTCTACTCTATAGGATTTGTTCGACGTTGTTCACTTGGTTGCCTGGTATCTTGTTGAAAGCTCTTTGCTTGCGGGGGTAGGAGTGGAAACGTCTGAAAGAGCGCTTCGCGAAAGAATCGTGTGGCGCAGTGATAACAAAGATTTCTCAGAGAATGAGATTAGAGGTTACTCCAGAACTTGTGAACAAGTAGTGAGGACTCTACAATCGTTGGCAGTACCACAACTGTCGGTGCCTACGCGGATAAAGGTTCAGTCAACAGTGCAATTAGAGACTCAGATGCAGTTACCATCTCAAACTCATCTGATGGATAGGCATACAGATATAGTGTCACAGAGTGGATCAGTTATTTATGACATGGAACACCAAAATTTGTTGAATGAATTCTAGAAGTTGAAACTTAGTACTTTTGGAGGCATGGTTGATCTTTTGTAGTAGAAAGGTGGCTCATCGAAATGAATCAGCAATTGAAGGCTATGAAAGTGACTGGACATAGAAGGATGACGTTAGCGGCATACCAATTGGTGGGACCAACATATTATGGGTGGAAGACAAGTGAGAATGACTTAGAACAGGAACAAGCAGAAAAAAGCCAGCATAAGAGGGCACCGTTAGAGCAGATTTTTGGAGACTCGATGAGAAACAACATCGGTAACAGGCAACAATCTTGATAGAATAAGCCAAGACAAATGAACAGTGAGGAAAAGGATGCAGACCAAAGAACTTAGATTATGTTAGTTGCCTATTAATAAATTGGAACAAGGAAATAAAGGGTGCGATCATACCAACACTAATGCACCGGATTCCATCAGAACTCTGCAATTAAGTGTGTTTGGGAGAGAGTAGAAACAAGCCAAATCAGACAGGTGATAGTAGTAAAAATAGTTGAAGTCTCCAAGAAAGGAATATTAGAGGTTATTCTCAGAATTGGGGGCAAATGGTGAAGACCTTAGAGCTAACAGTAACACCACAGGTGTGATTAAGTAAGTGCAACCAACAAGATAGAGCACTAGCCATTGTACATTTTTCATTCGCGGTGACATTCATAGTCTTGTTCGAGATCTTATCAAATGTGGAGAGTAAAAAGGAAATTTTTGTAAAGTAACCATTTGATTTATTCAAAGAGAACCTTCAGGCTAGGAGAACTTCTTCCTCTGTCTGAGTTGAGCAGATGTTTGAACAGATACAAACCAAACTTCTTGGAATATCCCAGTTCAGCCTTTGTCTAATACCAGGGAGGAAGACATCTGCTATATATGGCCTGTGAATAAAGAAAAGTTTAGCTGATGTTGATATTGTAACTCAATGTATTGCTCCAACAAGGGTTAGTGATCAATACTTGACAAATGTTCTCCTGAAGATCAATGTCGAATGTGGTGGCTTAAATTCTTTGTTGTCAATTAAACAATCTCCTTCTAATGCCTGGATCTCCAAGGCCCCAACCATCATTCTTAGAATGGATGTTTCACACGTATTCCCAGTCAGTATGGTCTACCCTCTATTACTGTAGTAGTTAATTCTAGATAATGACCATTGATCTCTCGGTATAGGGCATCAATAAGAACACAATCACTTCAGGCTGAAATGATAGAATACTATAATTAGATAAGTACTTATTTGAGCCATCTATGCTAGAGACTTATTTTAAAAGCTACAGTTGTTCACCACACAAACTGCGAGATTACATGAAGAAGGAAAAATGAAAATGTTTGAGCAGCTCAAGTTCATCTTAGGCAAGAGCATACACTGGACTATTGGTAAATTCCAAATTCTTTTATGAAAATGTCATGAATGTCACGTGTGATATCTGGGTGAGGATATCATAGTCCTTATACTAGATCATGTCAACGACGGTGGACTGATCGTTCTTCTTAAGCGTTAATTTGGGGAGAAGACTACATTCACAAATCTTCTTACTGAAATTAGGACGTACATTATTCCAAAAATAATAATAAAATAAAATAACTAATGACAATTGAAAACGTGATGATGAAGCTAGAAGGTAGTAACCATTACATTTTTGCTCAGCTATGTGAAGGACTTGAAGAAATCTTAATTGGTTTTCAGAAAATGCTTTTAAGGAACACTAAAGTCACATTTAGGAGTATTACAAGACAATAAATCTAATGCGGGTGAATTGATATCCTAATTATATTCATAAATCTGCAAAATACGATCTAGTGGAATATGGAAGGATTTTTGATGTAAGATTAGAGAAGTGCAGTGGAAGCTAATGAATCATTGGAAAGACGAACCGCTTGACGATCCCCATTAACTTGACTCAAATTTCGAGGACGAAATTTTATTTAAGGGGGCTAGGTTGTAACACCCCGGAATTTTATTTAAGGGGGCTAGTGAAAATAAAATAAAATATTATTTAAAAAAAACATATATAATAAATAAATGATAGTTTTTACAAAAAAAATAAATAAATAAACAAAAATATAGATTTTAGAATTAATAATGCTAAAAGTAATAATAATAATAATATAATGAGTAGAAATAATAATGATAAATGAGTTAAATATAAGATGTTCGAAAAATATTACTAATCGAAAACAAATTTTCAAGTAGCACCTTAATTTTCATCGGGCGACAATCCACACGTGAAATAACACGTGGACGGAGGTCCGGTCGAAAATTGGGGTGTACAGGAAACCCCTTCGAATCTGTTGAGCACGTTTCCAGCCATGAAAGTGATTTTCTGTAACACCCCGAAGTTTTCAAACGCACACAACTCGAAAATGAATTTTAAAAATCATGAAATAAATATAAAAATGTCTGAAAACATGTTTTAAATGACTATTATATGATATAGTATGGAAATAAAATAAGTTTAGATGATTAAAACTAGGAAAAATGCTGAAAAACACATGGAAAAAGTGGGCACCATGCTGGTGACCGCGGT
>JAJIYU010008327.1:0-18092 GCA_030144865.1 Tinospora cordifolia | reverse complement strand
TCACTTTTACATCTCACATACCCCAATAAGGGTTTATATAAGAGAGAAGTCCTAAATAGTTTTTAATTTTTAATTAGTTTTCAAATATAAAATTAACTAAATTGTTAACATCAAGTAGAAAACCAATACAAAGGAAAGTGTTTAAAATTAGAATTTCATTTTGAGTGGTTTAGAGCCACCCAATATCTAACAATCTCCACCTTGGCGAGAACCACTTCAATCATATCAACATATTCTTATCTCCACGTATCCTCAAAGGCGCTCATCTATAAATAACATCCTTATAGGTGACAAACATATCACTTATACCATTTGTAACAACTAGGTCCACATATGCTACCGTGTTAGCAAAATTCACAGATCTTCCATTTCTTCATCCTTTAGCCAAAACTGATTTCAATTGTCATTGGGACTCACATGCAAAATCCTTATCAGTAGTGCCAACTCCATCTAAAATTGTATTTCCTTGCAAAAAATACAAGTTATTTTTTCTAATTTCCTTCATCACTACCAATGCACTTCGCACAATCTTCGAAACACGTGCTTCAATGGTGACCTTGAAGCCTTTTGATTCAACTGCACCCATAGAGATGATATTTTTCTTCAAATCTAGCACATAGCGTACGTCAATCAAATGTCTGATTATTCCATCATGCAACTTCAACTTGATTGTACCCACCCTTTAATTTTACAAGCACTATTATTACCCATAAAAGTTGAACCTCCATGACCCTTTTCAAAATTTGAGAACCAATATTTGTTCACATATGATAAGTACAACCTAAATCCAAGATCCACTCATTGATCGACATACTAATGATAAACAAGTCAGAACATGCTCAAAATCATAATCATCTTTAACGTGGGCAATATTCATAGTGGCATTGTTCTTCTTCTTAATCTTTGGACAATCCTTCTTCCAATGCCCCATCTGATGACAAAATGTGTATTCATCTTTTGCCAATGTTCTTCTTTCTAAAGAATTTTTCCTTAATCACAATCTATTGAATTGCTTTCTCATTAGATCTACCTCTTGCAACTAAGCCCCTAACTGAGAATCACTAACCAGGGTCATTTTTGTTATCTCATTTGAAAGGAGCATAACTGAAACATCATCAAGATTTAAAAGTCTCTTTTTCATAAAGCAAAGTAGTGGCTAAGTGCTTATATGACTTAGGAAGCAAACAAATAAGGAGTAAAGTTTTATCTTCATCTTCAATCTTCTGACCAATATTTAATAAATCGGCAATGATTTTGTTAAATTCATTGAAGTGTTCATTCATAATTGTACCGTCTTTCATGCGAAACATGTACAACTTCTTCTTCATATACAACCTATTTGTGAGTGACTTTGTCATATGTTTATCTTCTTACTTAAACCAGGTGGATGCTGCAAATTTCTCATGCTTGATGTTATTTATAATCTCCTTTATCAAACATATTCTAATTGTACTACATGTCTGCAAATCAAACTCTTTCCAATCTTCATCTTACATATTCGCTAGTCTTCCTTTTGGACCCAATAAAGCCTTATGTAACTTTTGTTGTATCAAGATGTCTCGGACTTACACTTGTCATGTGTCAAAATCATTCTTTCCATTAAATTTCTCAATATCAAATTTTGCATTCAATACACCCATGCTTGTCATATTAATAATCAAATCTGTTCCCTGAGTAGATCTTGTCACTACGAACCTACTGCAAAAAAACAACAATTTTTATTCTACCCACCAATGATCTGAACAAATCTCACTCTGATACCAATTTGTTGTGCATAGCAAAAGCGGAAGCCAATCAAAAAAAAGTTTGGACACTAAATAATCAATAACCCAAACGAATGCAAATCAACTGTAGTTCAATGTATCACCTACGTCAATGGGAGATGAGAAATAATCTACTACGAGAGAATGCAAATAGGTTACAACCTATAATCAAATTTGTCCAAATCCCCTCACACAAAGTACTTTCATACAAACCCAATTTATTACTTCTATATCTCATATAACCCAATAAAGGTTTATATAAGAGAGAAGTCTTAAATAGTTTCCAATTTCTAATTAGTTTTCAAATACAAAATTAACTAAATTGTTAACATCAACTAGAACTAATATAAAAGAAAGTGTTTCTAATTAGAATTTCACATTAAGTGATTCAGAGCCACCTAATAAAAACATAATGGTCTAATCAGGGAGTAAAACCATTAATGAATTATGCACAAACTTCATTGATATGAATAGTTTAGCAATGGAGCATATGTGCCTTGATGCACCAAAATCCACAATCCAAATTTTTGAAGATGAAAAAGACGAGATTAAAGCAACTAAAAAACAAGTACCTGTCTCAAAAGATGAGGTTGAAAATGAAGTATGAGCTTCATTGTTGACAGCAACTAAATCAATTAGACATGAAAGAATCTTCAACAAGCAACTACATTGATTAGGGTTAAATTTTTGAAGAAAGTCTCCAACATTCTCATTCTTGTTATCAGACAATTGAATTTAATCTTGTTAAACAAAAACTTATTAACAGTAGTTGAAAATGAATTCTTCTATTTGTTCTTGAAACTAGATGAATATCCATAAATCTTATAACATTTGTTTACTGTATGTCTATGATAATTACAATGAGTGCATAATTTACATTATTGTTTTCTATTTTTGTTATTATTGTTCTTGGATCCATCATTCTTGGCAAGAAAACACTACAAAATTAACAAAATCAGACACAATAGAAAGAATACTGTGTTGTCTTTTTTATTATGAGACCAACGAAAAAACCTTTGTTTATATGAAGAATTGGATGAGATAAGATCAACTGACCATGAATTTGAGCAAAAGATTCATTCAATCCCAATTAAGAATGACATCAAATATTTTGTTTTGAAACAGTGATGTAACTCTTAAACTCCACCACATGTGCAAGAAGGAAGTAAATTACTTAGCTCTTCCCAAATTCTCTTAAGTTTGGTGAAAGTAAACACTAACATTCGACCTGCTTTTGAGTGTGATTGATCAAATCATGATGTAGCCAGAAAATTGGTGGACTATTACCTTGCTAAAATTGATCTCTGAGATCAAGCTAAATATCTCTTGTTGAATGAGAGAATATAACATGTCTTTAGACACAGACTTGAGAATCCAAGAAATGGCAGTATTATTATTACGAATCCATGGACTAACAAGATCAAAATCCTCAAGCTTTTTCAAGCTGCCATCAATGAATTTGATCTTATTCTTGACTCACAAATTAATAATCATTGATCTGCTCCAAGATGAGAATTTTTCTTTGATGAGAAGAAGGGATACCAATACCAATGTGAAATTATTTGAGTGATGAATGAGGAAAGGACTAAGTGGATCATCAATCACCAATCTACTGATTTGAGAACCAGTAGTATAGGTGATTCCATGATCAAGATGAAGAAAAACCATAGAGAATTAACCTATCACACAATGAAAATTGATTTGGTCTGGTACCATATTATGATGAAGGAAAGACTGAAGAGAGAAAACAAAAAATTGAGTTACTTATTGAAAACAGAGGATTGCCCCTTATATACATGCCTATACCACACATATTTATACAATGCATAACCAACTTAACTAACCTAACAAGTATCACGGCAACAAAAAAAAATGGATTTTATTCTTAGTTTTCTTTTCTCCTAAAGCTTTAGGGATGAGATTTCTTCACTTTGCAATAAGATAATCCATGTTGGTTGCATCTGTTAGCAATAAAAATGGTTAGATCTCAACTTCTTTGAACTTTTACTTGCCAAACGATGTAAAGTTCTTCACATACAAGTGACACATCTTTCATTTTTTTTTAGGTCCATATGATTTTCCAATGCAAACAAGTGATCAATGTTCTTTTTTTATCTATTTATGTTCCTTCATTGGCATTTTAACTTTAATTTTTAAAATGGGCTGTCTTCAAAATCTTTAATTACTTTATTGCCTTATGACACCTTTCTGCTTAAATTTAAAATTCAATGATTAAATCTAGTAAAATAAACAATAAATCTAAAAAAATATATATTCAAAATTCATAATGAAAGTTTTAATGGAATATTAAGAATACAAATAAAATGTCACTAGAAATTAAGATCGTTACATCATTCAAAAATTATCATGAATCCTATGATTTATCATTTGAATTCCCGTACAATTTGCAAAATCCTCAACTATTCATTTGTTCACAATTTGAAGTATCATGGTTATTTTCATATCTAAAGTTTATAGTATTTGAACCATCTTATGTTTTGCTTCTATAAAGTATAAAACATATTATGGAAAACATCTTATTGTATGTCAAATTAGATGGTGTTAATGAGCAATAAATTATTTTGAGACTTCATCACTATCTTCTATAGTACTACAATTACAAAGGGCAGTTAAATGAAAGAAAGTCTTTTCACCCTATTTGACATTAATTTCCTCCAAATTTTAAATCCCTTAAATAAATTTCAACTTTCAAAATTTTTCCTTGTTTTATGAAGTAACATTCATCAAATCTACATTATTTAAATGATTTTTGTATGTTTTTAATGTGAAATTGAGGTAAAATTGAAGGTCATCATCTCTTGAGCATTGAGGGCCTTTCTATCATTTATTGATTTACCTTTTATGCTTTCTTATTCCATTGAAATATTATCTAATTAACTTATTTTCTGTGTATAGCTATAGCTTCTATAATGGTAAGTAGGTCATGCATGTTATCTTCAACATCTAAAAGACATGGGCATCGTTGTACATATAAACTATAGTTAAAATTATGCAAAGTTTATAATTAGATAATTTTAACCATCAATTATAACTTACAATATCAGAAACTTTCAATACATGATACAAACTTTCAAATAAGAATTTAATTTGTAAAGGTTGGTCATTTCAACGGCCACCCTATACAATAGGCCCGTCCTAAACAACTCACTATTCTTTATAAGAGTTAACACTGTTAACAATTTGTTTTCATATTTTGGCTCTTATACGCATTCATATATAATGTGTTGATGGCGTTTGTTTGTTAAATAATTCAAATTGGGGTAAAAACTACAAATCCATTCAACCCTTTTAACCAAAATGATATTTATACTATGAAAGGAACATCTACATGTGAAACCTTATCAAGATTGCATTCTTCCTCTTAAACATCAAGAAAGTTTAAGTTTTATAAATGCACATATAAAACTTTATCGAGATTCTCTTTAGCACCAAAAAAGTTGCAGTATTTCATCCCAAAATCTCTACAAAGGTGGTGTCCATGACGGGTGAAAACCAGTAATAACATTGGCAAATGGCAAATAGTGCTAGGGTAATAGGGTATAAAACCACAATCTAATATTAAGTATTTTAATAAAAAAAATATGAAGCTATTTTTAAAAAATACAAAAAAAAAGTTACTAATTTTGGTTCAAGTATAAGAATGATAGTGGTGGTGTCTACTAGTTGCACTTGAGTTATAGTATTTACATTGAATTGTAGTTTTGAATAGTGTGCCCGTCATGGAGTAATGGCATCGTTGATTCGATAAACCTCCTAACCTAACCAAATTGGCTTAATTTGATTTAATTTGGGTTGATTAACTTTTAAGCAGAGAGAATTGAACTCTATAAGTTAACTTTTTTTTTTTTGTGGCAGCGAAAATGTTACAAAACAGAGATGATATAATACAAGATAGTGAAAGCAATGATAAGTTAGTCTTCGTTTTTAGCAAAAAAAAAAATTGAGAGGAGTAATATTTATATGCAAAGGATGAAATTACAACCATTAGATCAAGTTATAGCTGTAAGCATCCTTGATGATTTGTTATATGAGCAGATCCTTTTGAATAAATGAAATATTAGAGAATCATTGGCAGAGTATCCTCTAAATGGTTGCTATCAACCTGTACTGCTCCAACACAACCCACAAATGATGGGGAAGGTTGACAACATCAAGTTTGGATCAAAGATAGCTGAACCTAGAGAAGCTTAAAGGGTTTTTTAGATAATTAGTTGCTTGTTCAATGGATGGAACATGACAGACTTGATTTTGATTGAGTAAAACCTTTTGACGAAAAAAGTTAACATCAATTTCAATATGCTTTATTCAGTCCCGTAATGTTTCATTGGTAGCAAGGGATTTTGTGATAGTGTTATCACACTAAAGAACTGGACATAAAGAAAGACGAACACAAAACTCCTTTGAGTAGGGAACCTGTCCAAGTTATTTCAACTATGGCATTTGCAAGGGCCCTGTATTATGATTCCATCAAGGATTGTACAACCACATCTTGCTTCTTTTATCACTATGAAACATGAGTGACGCCTAAGTAGACACAATACCCAGTAATTGAACGTCTATCATCTGATGAGGATGCCCAGTCAACATTGGAGAAACAGTAAGAATCAAACTAGAAAAAGGCTTGATGTCAAGACTAAAAGCAGAGAGGTGCCTTTTTCATATCCAAGAACTCGTTTCAAAGCTTACCAATCTACACTTGTGGGGCTGTTGCTGGAACTGGTTGAAACGGGTGACGATTAAGGAGATGTCAGGTAGTGTTTGAGTGAGATATGGATGCCTATGTAGCATAGTGTTCAAGAATAAGGAGCTGTCATTAGGGTAAAAAAAAAAATTATTAGTTGAGCACGGTGTACTCGTCAACTTCATGGAACACATGCCCAGATGGTCAAGTAAGTAGGTGATATAGCTGAATTGATTCAAATAAATTTCAAAATTGTCCCGGTACACCTCAATGCCCAAGAAATAATCAAGTACGCCAGGATCTTTGAGAGCAAATTGCTTGTTCAATTTGGTTATAATAGAGGAGATAAGACTGGGACTGTTGCCAATGAGTAGTATATCATCAACATAGACGATCATATATGCAATTAAGGAGCCTATTTGAAGAATGAAGAGTGATGAATCATTCCATGATAATAATGCATTTCAAAGGTGATTAAACCAAGCTCTTGAGGCTTGTTTCAAGCCGTAAATTGTCTTGTATATTTTGCATTAAAAATGTTGATTAGAGTTGTCAACAAAACCTTTCAGCTGCAACATAAATATAGTTTCAGTGAGAACCTAATGTAGAAGAAGAGAGAGTAGGAGGGGAGGCAAAAGTGGATAATTGATTATAAGGTAGAGGTAGAATAAAATGAGATTGTGAAGTTGCAACAGGTTGTGATATGGAAGTTCTGTTTCATTGAAGATAACATGGCATGATATGATGAGTCTCCCATTGTTATTAAGACAAGGGTAGCCACAGTGAGTAGAAATATAGCTCAGGAAAAGGCATTATAGCTCAGGAAAGAGCAATAGGAACATTAAAGACTTTTAAGATTGACTAATCTAGGTTTTATTAAAACACTTTTCGATACAGAGAAATGCCTTGAAGAACTGGGGTTGGAAGTCTATTAATTAAAAACATAGAGGTTTGCATTGCGTTCTACAAAAAGGAAATAGGATGTTGGGCTTGTGCAAATAGGGTACGGCACATTTAGGTTGATGTGTCAATGCTTACGTTCTACTCTACCATCTTGTTCGTGGGTACAGAGGCAAGGATGTTCAAAAATGATATTGTGATTAGCAAGAACTGACAAGAAGAAACAACATTCACCCCATAATCTGTTTGAAGTCTTTTACATTTAGTTGAGAATCAAATTTCAACTAAATTCTGAATTGTTTGAATGTGTTGACAGCATCAACTTTGTGTTTGAGTGGGCAGACCCATGTGAACTGAAAGTGATCATCAATAAAGCTTATAGAACAATGGTAACCTTCATGGTAAGTGATGGGTGCCAGTTCCCAAATGTCGAAGTAAATAACTTCTAATTAGGAAGACACACATGATTCAAATTTAGAGAATGATAATGCATAAGATTTTACCCATTTTGCAAGCATAGCAAAAATTTGATATTTTATTTAGATTGTAAGACAAATTAAAATATAGAAGAACACTTATAAGAACCTTTGGTGATGGGCGATCCAATCTCATGTGCTACAAGATAAAGATGTAATGTAAATTTGGTTAGAGAGTTGATTCTTGGTAGTTGAAGATTGTTCAACTAGAAACAGTTGATAGAGTTCTTCATTAAGCATCCTCCAAAGAAGAATTACCTTGCTTTGAGAATTCTTCACGAAAATCAAAAGAGTTAATTAGGAGAAACTTGAAAGTTTTCTCTTGATGGAAAAAATGCAAAGAGTGTTACGAAGATGAAGAGTAGGATGAGGACTGGAATGGTCCATATGAGTAAAGAGATACGCCATTAACGACTATTAAAAATTGATAACCTAAATATTTCGATCGGTTGCATAATTGATTAGGATCTAAAGTGACATAGTTTGTGGCACCTTTACTAGCATACCATGAAGGATCAGCCATGGTTTTAGGCATAGCTATGAAGACATTTAGAGGAGGTTGATACTAATTTGTTGCAAGAGGAGCACCCATGTAGTTTGTATTAGCCCAAAAGTAACACACAACTGCAAAATGATTGATTTTGTTCGATATTTGGCAGGTTGGCTTGCTCGGAGTTCTACAATGGCCGCCAAGCTTCTATTTCATCCACCACCTCCATGGAACTGGTTGCTACCATTATGACCTATTTTGTTTGATTAAGTTTGAAGCAACAACTAGCACCATATAGAAGTGCCTATAAACTGGAGAGTCTTGGCTAATTCAAAAGATCATTTGATGCAGTTGAAATAACCAAATTTTGAGTAAAAGATTGGTTGTTATAGGACTGATTTGGTTGTTTAGAGCCATTAGAAATGTTTTTATGAAGAAAATGCTGGTCAAGGGTGTAGCAGTAATAAAGAGCATTGAGTTGTTGAAGTTTAGCTTCAAAGATCAATAAAGTGGGTTTGCATTTCAGGCCAAGTGAGGTCAGTTTTCTTTTGTAATAGAGTGATTAGTGGTAGAAATTCGACATCAAGACTAGCAAGAGTGCAATCATGAGATTGGTGGTAGAGAAATAGTTACTTGTTGCAGCTAAACTATCAGAATACTCCTCCATGGTCTTCATAACCGAGGTTGACAATGTTGGAAGTGTCAAAAAAATGATGGTGGGCATGGTTTGGTTCCAAGAAGATACCCATACAACTTGTAACCCTTAATAATGATAGCATAATAGCTTTCCAAAGAAGAGAGTTAGTTTGATCGAGTGGGTCGAAAGCATGTGCAAATGATGGGATGACACCTGCTGAAGCTGAAGAGTTGTTTGTCATTGTTGGTGGCTACTAGGTAGAATTCAACAAATTTTTAGACATGGCATGGGCCTTTTTGGCTCTAGTACCATATCAAATTAAACACAAGAAATGATGGAGAGGCGATGAAGTTAAAGTTCTATTTATATTATAAATGATGTGAGAAGTAATGTTTATATGAAAAGGATGAAATTACAACTATTAAATTAAGTTATAGGTGCAAACATCCTAGATGATTTGTTGCAGTAGCACATGCTTTCGAGTAACCAAGACGTCAAAGAATCATTGGCAGAGAATACTCTTAAAACGATTAATAACAACTTGTAGCTACCGCAGGCGAAAAATGATACAATACTTTATTGTGTAGTTCTTAAACGTAAACCAATTCAATTTTAAAAACTCACAATCTAAGCAAACTGAGTAGAGCCAAAAAAACAAAAAATTTAAAAAAAAAAAAAAGGAAAGAAAGAAATGAAAAAAACAAACCTAAAAATAAAAATAAGGATATAACATTCAAACAAAGAAATCAAACCAAACCACTGCCATATCCACCAGGAAATAGGAATGACAAAATACTTTGCCCCCTCCGCGCCAGCACAAGGTTCATATTGGTGTAAGCAGCACGCAGGGAAAACCGTACCTAAAAATTTAACCGCGAGGGCATTGTACTTTGCCCACAAACATCAAAACTTCCTTGGATGGATGCTACTAATCTAAGCTTAGTTGGTTACAAAGAATGAATGATACTTTTCCCTCCGCACTCCTTTAATGCATTAGGGCACAGTATGTGCATTCTTTATTTAGGAAAACCAAACGCACGGCCACCCGAAATGCCACAATTACCTGGGATCTTGAAATAGACGATTGCCACAGAAGGAATCCGGGATAATCATGATAAAAATATGCCTTAATGGAAGATAATATAAAGCGTGACGTCCTTGTTAGATGACGGCAGTATTATGACTGCTGAAATTAGATGAATGAGAAATTGGGCGACAAAATTCAGACAAGAAAATAATTGCAATCACAAAATAGCATACAGCTCAAGTATTCCACTCCAACTTAAAATGACCAAAAATAACTACATTGGAACTCCAATCTATTCAACTCAAGAAGTATATATTTAATTCTAAACACCCAAGAGAAGGGCATTTACAGGGCGCCATTAAAGAAAGAAAACCTATTACTCCCAATGCGATGACGAACCACCAGACTACACTTACTCTCTCTCTCTCTCTCCCTACACTGCTGGAACTTCAATTTCTGTGGGTAACAAAGCAGGTGGCGGCCTGATGTATTCATCCTCGTCCTTAGGTGTATGAATGGTAACCAGATCAGGCAAGGGCTTTGTAGGTCCCTGCTTGCCCTTTGGATCCCAGTCCAACATGATTTTCACCTTGATACCAAGGACACCCTGTTACATAAACATGAAACCTTAGCCTATGATTGTACTCTAAGTCAGAAAAATATTTTTGTGAAAACAGCTATTGAGTCTTTGACAATAAGTGAAATAACCCCTTTCATATCAGATCAATCAAATGCCTTTTATGAGTTCTTTTGATCGAAGAATCTAATTCAAATCACAAATATCAAATGGGGCCTTGGATTAAAAAGATTAGACTGAACACATACAAAATGAAAGATAAACCAGTAATTTGTACCTGTCTGAGAAGAACATGCCGCACAGCTGAATCAATATACTCGTTGACAGGCTGTCCAGACGAGATCATGTAGCCATCCTTAAATTTCATGGACTTTGCACGCTGAGCCCTGAGTTTTCCACTTACAATCACCTATTTGTATTACAATATTAGCACTTTAGATTTCATGTAATTGAGGAGGGAAGGTAGCAAGAAGCAGTTCATCAACCAACCTCGCATCCCTTGGCACCACTTTCCATAATGAAACGTAGAACACCATAGCAGGCCCTGGAGAAAGAACCATTTGTAAGAAACAAACTTAATTCATAATGTCAGTCAATAGAACACAAGCACCAGCCAGCCCTGGAGAAAGAACCATTTGTAAGAAACAAGCTTAATTCATAATGTCAGTCAATAGAACACAGGCACCAAGTGTTGAAAGACAATCATGAACTTGCAGGCTACTACACTGCCACATGAAAAGACCATCTGCAAAAGTGAACAATGGACAACGGAGATTGTTGTATCTCAACGGCTCATAATTACAAAACGACAGCAAATACTAAAGTGTAGAGGAA
This sequence comes from Tinospora cordifolia, assembly GCA_030144865.1. Taxonomy (NCBI): domain Eukaryota; kingdom Viridiplantae; phylum Streptophyta; class Magnoliopsida; order Ranunculales; family Menispermaceae; genus Tinospora; species Tinospora cordifolia. The sequence goes on along the minus strand of JAJIYU010008327.1, from coordinate 6,686 downwards.
TCTCGCGTCAAACCAATTCTAAAAAAGAAATATCTACATCACCTACCTCCCCAAAAACTTCAGATAGGGGAGATTCATATAACAATTCCAAATATACAAAAGTAAACTCCTAAGTAACAAAGCAGTCCAAGAAGAATAGACAACATAAATCATTTTATGCTGAACATAGAATGGACACTCCCCAAGACCCTTTAGCCATTTAGTTGGAGCATTCAATGTTGAAGATGTAATTGAAAATTTGCAATTAGTTTCTATTGAATTTTAGAAGAAAAACAAATGATAATGTTCCAGTCAGAAAAACTACTAAAATTGTTCCAGGTAACAGTTCCAAACAGGCATTTCAGTTGAATTTTATAGATTGAAAGCTGATCTAAGTCAAAGGCCTGAGCAGCTAAAACCCAACAACAACAATCTGTTTTATTACCTACATACTATCATTTCCCATATTGCTCACAACCACAACTCACAACTGAACAGGTGCATAGCAGAATCAGGATGTATGCACTAGAACAAGGACATTTGGAATGCATCAACACATATTGCCCCCTCTGTTACTATATATTCCCCTTAAAGCCATTACTAAAGGAGGAATTATGATACAGAGCATATCCATTACGCTAGATAACTCAACATATAATGGAAAAAGGGAAGGAATTGCCATTAGCTGTGAAAAAGTGAAATGACATCATCCAAAAGAGTGCAGAGATTGTATTTTTAGATTCTCAACCATATTCAACGAACAACATGAGGCATGGGTGGCTACTATCTTCAAAACAAACCAACCCATTCATGTAAATAATGTCCATGGGTTATCACTTCAATTTATAAATTATAAGTTTACTCCGTGGACAATTCTTTATACATAGTGTACATTGATGTCGTAAAGAGGGAACTAATACTTAGTTCCCTCTTTACAACTAAGAGAAACTAACAACTAAAGTTCTAAAGTTATAAATAAGAGAAACTAAAGTTCTAAAGGAGAAACTAATACTTAGTTTCGAACATTGTTGTCATAAAGAGGGAACAATATTCTAAACATCATCGTAGACATACAGAGGTGAAAATATCAAAATATCAATGGACTCATCTTGGAAAAGATCCTCATCATGTTCCTTCTTTTTTTCTCATCACATCAAGGACACCAAGAAATGTGGAGGATTGCAGGTTAACATTAGAAGATGTTATATATATATATACACACACACACACAAAAGAACTGAAAGTTTTAGAATAAAGTGTGTGCTAAAGTAAGATAAGCTATATGAATTAGAAAGTAGCTTTTAGGAAAAGATAATGCTTGAAAAACAAAGAAAACAAAACATAAAAAGTGAGTCAAGGAATATTTCGAAAAAGAATAGAGAGTGCAGTAAAGCAACCTAGATTGAAAATCAAAATATTGAACAAAAGAAATATGTCAAAATAACATTTCAATATTAAATGTTTGTCACCAATGTCCAGTTAAATGGTTCAGAACCAACATAAAAAAAATGCTTACATTTAATTCCAACATATCACTTTTAAGCAAGATCATATACAAAAAAGACTTGGCTCGTTCTCGAACTTAAATGTCAACAAATGCAACCAGAATAACCAACTATTAATGATAAAGAATGAAACAAGGTTGTAAGCCTCTCGAGCTAAATACATGAAACCAACATGATTTCATGTGCACATGGCTTGAATAGGCAGGATTTATATGGTCACCTTCCGACACAATGTCAGCACAAGGGATGCCTATTTGCTTTAAAGATGACACAGAAATAGAAATTAAAAGAACCACAAGAGGTTCCACATAAAATGAAAGACGCATCATAAGATGTCATATAATAAAAAATTAAAGCAGGAAAACAATATCCACAAACATTCACGATGTGTTCTCCTCAGGTTGCTGCATGAAAATGGAGACATTTCATGAGGATGATGACATGGAGGGGACAATCATTGCTGTTGTCATTTTCCGACACAAATATTGGTACATAAGCAACCAATTTTGCTTTAAGAATGACAACTAAAAGAGGGTAATTAGATAACAAAATTCCCAAAAAGAAATTACTGATCTCATTAGGCCATCTCCAACCCTTTACACCAAAATAGTGTGAAACTCATTTTCTAACACATTTACACTATCTATAACACCAAAAATAATATTTCTAAAAAATTTTGTTATCCCTATTTGATATTTTTTACTATTTTTTAAAAAGTTTATATTTGCACACGTAAATTTTCTCACATATTAAATTAATAATATGTTTAATAAATAAATAAATTCTAAATAATTAAAACAGTGATTCTACACAACAATAAATTAAAAATAATGCATCATAAAAAGTAAAAATATAATATCAATTGCCAAATTAAAATCAAATTATATGAACAATAAAAACTATATAATTGAATAATAAGTAAATTAATACAAAACTTTTAAATAATCAAAATATAAATTAATCTAATAAACAAAAAGTACAATTTTTTTAAAAAAGCAAAACAATGGTGCACCAATATAGTGTGGTCAACAGTACTATGCCACATTGATGTTTGGCACTGGATTAGAGTGGCCAATCCAGTGCCAATCTCCAACGTAACATCATTTTGGCTTGTCTTGGAGATGCTCTTACCATCAATACTATATTATCACAAACACTGACAGCATCATAGAAAATAGAGACATTGTGATTCATTAACAATGCTCAAAATATTCTTTAAAAAAAATACTCAGAAGTACTACTCTGCTTACATTCTCATTTTATATATGCCATAATTGTCATGTCAGAAGCAATTTATCACATGAATCATGTGATCATTATCAATATTGAGATATTGATCTCATGTGTACAGAAAGGCAAAAATTGCAAGAATGTCCATGACAAATTCATTGTTCAATTCCAAAGGAAGAACATGAGAAGCTTTAGTCTTCCGGCAAGTATATATTATATGGTAGAAGCTTTAGTCTTCTAGCAAGTATATATTAGATGGTTTATCATAAAAGGTGTAGATTTGACTTTAAACAATGAGGAAAAGACAATGATGCTGATTTTCACAACATACAAACATCTCGTTCCACTAGCTGTAGATCCCCGATCCATTTCTTCTGACCAAACAAAACCAAAAATTTCTTTAAGCAACAAACAAAGATCTAGTTGGATCTCTGAAGTAAATATTTGACTAAATCTCCCATCCACACTGGCATCAAGAAAACATTATATATTTTTCTTTGGGTTTTGCATAATAGATGGGGAAGTGTAAATGTAGTCATCCTCAGACACGAGAGAGGTAACAGAAACCAACTCGCTGTAAAGATGACTTTAAAAAAAATCAGAGCAAGGAAAACAAAAAACAAATTTACATATCAGATCTAGTACTACAAAATAAAGCCACCAAAGCATATATTAAACAAAAAAGACACCATATATATAATAAAAATCAACAACTGTCCCGAATAACTAAGCATGAACATACAAATGAATCTGCGCACACACAAAAGTAAAACTAAAACAAAATCTGTATTTTAATACTGCAAATTTACTTCCAAAACAGACTAAAGCTATCATAATTTGCAAAATAATCCAAAAGTACCTACGAACAGCGAGTCCTCCGAGAAGCTTGTAACGCAGCGACTCAGCCTGAGCAATGGCGCAAAGACCTCTGTTGTTAACTTTCTCGGCATAAAGCTCGACGCTGTTCTCGGGAAACTTGAACCTTTTCTGAACAACCGACGTCAGTTCCCTAATCCTTCTTCCCTTTTCACCTAAAGTAAACGTTCGAACACTTCTTCAATAAAACCTCAAATCCTAAAGGTAAAAAAAATAAAAAAAGACACATCAAAACCGCAAATTCACCGAGAACGTTCTGAGTTCGTGTAGCTCTGATGATAATCTCTGTGCGCATCGGCGTGACCCTAACTTCCACGCCAGAGTAGCCGTCCTCGGCAAGCTCTCTGGTCAGAACCTCGTTAAGTTCCGCGTAGAAAACTCCATCCGCGACGAACTGTGAAAATTATTTTAAGAAAATTAAAACCAAGTCAGACCCATAGGGCGAATGAGAAGAATGAAGGTTGAAAGGATCCATTCACCTTTCGTTTTTTGCTCATCTGAGTTGCCATGTTTGAGGAAAACTATGAACTGCCGAAGCAAGGAAAGGTTGCAAAGATCTGATCAGAGTGCTGCTCAACGAAACCCTAATTTAGCTGGTGCCGATGCTGGGAGACCCATTCGTGTTTAAGTAGGCGTGGTAGGGTTTAAACGATCGGACGGTGAGAAACTTCGGTTCCAGGTTTAACGGACTCGATTATGTTTCGAGGTTCATTCTTTACTCTCAGGCACAAAGTGAATTGATAACTGAACCCCACGTTTCGACTAAACGACCCCCAACCCCGACTTTTTTTTTTTTTTTTGTTTCCAAATACTTCATATCTTATCCTTATTTTTTGAAGAGAAAATTAAACTGTTTGCTTTATATTTGTACAAAGAAAACAAGAATAGTTTAAAAAATGATTAAAAATAAAAAAGTAATCTGATTATAGTATAAATGTGAGCTTGATTTGTAATTACATTGTTTTAATAAACTTAATAGGTATGGTAATAATTTTAGTTAATTCTTATTTAAATTTATTTTATAAATTTTTATGAAATAAATTATTTAAAACTACAAAAACTAAAATATTTAATGAGATTCCAATGCTTAATTAATGAAATTCTAACAAGATACAAAAAGATGGTTGGTTGCCTTAGAGGGGTCTTACTATATCCTACCCTAGCCAAAGTATCCAATTTGTGTTTTCTCCTTCTTTAGCAGTTCATTTTGGCTTTTCTTTTCCTCTTTCTTCTTGTTCTCTAAGCACTTGCTGCTCAACCTCATGGGCTAACATGAGTAGCCCTTGGAGGCTTATTGATACATTTCAAAAAACTTCACTTAAATCCATTTGATTTTTCTTAATCGATAAAAACTCGTGTGTGATTATTAAACCAATAATCGCGCACATATGTTTATGATCAAAGTGTATCTTATATTTACCACAAAAAAATTTTATATCCTTTTATTTATGTTCTTGATCTTATCAATGTATTGTTATACATAGTCATTATAAGAAATCACTCTTATCGGTAGAATGTGGGTCTCCAAAACCCAAAATCATAGGTTAAAATCCTATAAAGCATGATTTCGACCTTTTTAGGTTGAATTAAAATGAAATAACTTTACTAATTTAACTAACTTTAACAACCAAAACTAAAATTTGACCTCCTGTGGATTTCGTCATATTGCAATGGGGACCCAATTGTTATCAATAGGATCAAGCATACTTCCAGTTAGAAATATATAGAAGAGTTGGTGTTAGATTAACCAAAAATTAGAGTTTATCGGAAGCTTTATCGAAACTTCTTGAAAATTTGGTTTTTTATGAACATGATTATGATTAGATCTCTCTTGCCCTTCATCATTGTCACTATCACTGAGGTTGTCATCATTGTTTTGTCTATCATCTTCATCATCAAAATTACAATCATCATGAGATTAATTTATCCCGGATTGACAGCTATTTTCAACCTTTGGTTTGATGCCTACATTTGTGAGTGTGAATAGGTGACGTTGCAGTTGGTCCTACAACATCTAGTGATCTTTGTGCACTAGAGATACTACAAATTTCTTACCCTGAGAAACACCTTGTATGAAATCTCTTATAATAAAGCAAATACTAGTGCTAAATTTTGATCATTTGTAATCGAAAAACTTTAAAGCTTGTAATGTTCATAACTTCAACCCTCAAAAAGTACCATATATTTATGTGTCATATTGATTCCTACTCTATCAAAAATTCATAGTATATTTTGAATGGTTCTTTCAAACTCTTCAAAACTAATGTTAGATAAACTTTTATAATGTGAACTGACAAACTATTATACGATAAACCTTGGATATTGGATACTATTTTTAATGTGTAGTGTACCATCAAAAAGAACCAATCTCCTATCTAAATTGACATACACAGACACTGTAATTAATTCAAGACATTATCATCACATGTATTGCATAAAAAAAAAGAAAATATTATAAAATGACCAAAATACTAATTCAACCTTCTAAAAACAAATGCACAAATACTGAAAAACATTTTAGCGATGTGTGCACCAATGATGCACAAAGGGTATGTAATATTATTCATACACCATGCCTTCAACATACCATGATGATAATAAACAAGCACGAGTATAAGTGTAGACATAGATGAAGGTTCAAAATACCAAAAAAAAGGATGGATGATAAAACAATGCATAGAGGGCGTACAATACGACTAAAGAATAAATTGTTGAATTTGAAAAGATGAAGATTTACAAAGAAACTTTAAAAAAATTATAAATTATTATTTAATTGTAAATATATAAAATTCAAAGTTAGATTATCCTTAATTGAAAAAAAAACTTATATAATTTGTTATTCTAATAATCTATTGTAATTAAAATTTGTTTTAAGAATGCATTTCTATATTCCATCTACGATTTTTTAAAATAAAATTTTAAGATAATGTGTAACATCTCGAAAAGTTCATATGAAATTTGAATTTTCATTTAGAAAATCATACGAAATTGACAAATGAGAATTTTGACAAGTCATAGTTTACCCAAATGAGGAATAAAAATCAATTTAATAGATTTTTGAAAGAAAATATATGAATATAATACATAACATGGGAT
>JAJIYU010008326.1:0-18092 GCA_030144865.1 Tinospora cordifolia | reverse complement strand
GAAATAGCGAATGCAAAAAGGAAATATGAGAAAACAGGTTTGGCTTCGGTTCGGTTCGGGTGAGTTCGGGTTGTGGGGCATGAAACCCATGACCCAACCCAAACAGTTCGGGTTAGACATTTGAAAACCCAAACCAACCCAAATATACTTTAAAACCCAACCCAAACAACCCAAAAGGTTCGGGTTGGTCGGTTCGGTCGGGTTGGTCGGGTTGATGAACACCCCTAATGGAGATTATGAGGTGTGTACTATATGAAAGAAGATGTATAAGCTAATGGTGCGATTTTAGCTAATTGGAAAACAAAGAGAAAAAAACCAAGGAAGATGATGCCATGCGTGGTGTGTTTGAATGAGCTCAAGATATTAGGAGATCTTGTCTGTCCTTATCATCCTTTTAATATCCACGGGAGTACATCCCATTTAAATTCAAATTTTAGTATGCAAATTCAAATCAAGGTGTTTTTCACTTAAATGAGCATCCCACATGGGGGAATTGATCCGTATACATGTGATTAATTTCTTGGACAAATGTCCTCACATGTGATTGGCCCATCTTAGTTGGATTATCTCATTAAATTAAATCTTAGCCCTCTAATTTTATTTTTAAAATGATTAAATGTTTTAATTCATATAGTGACACATGTCACACTTTCCTTAGTCCCCATTATGTCTATTTTGATGTATCAATTAATTAAATTTATTTATTATTATTTTTTATATTTGTACCTTATTCTTTATATGTAAATATACTTTATTTTATTCTCTTCTTTGATTAATCTAGCTCAATTTTATAAAAATTATCCACATGTCACCTTGGTGAGTATATATGTGTCAAATTTTGAGTGAAATGACCATTTTGCCCTTTCAACAGTAAAATGACTATTTTACTTCTGAAGGTCAAATTTCATGTTTAAAGACTTGATAATTATTTTTTGTTTTTGTTTGTCTTGAGAATTTGAATTAAAATTTTCAAGCATTTATTTCATGTTTATTTGTCAATTTATATGATTTTGTGACTTATGGAATTAAATTATCAAATTATGCATAATTAATTTATTTAATTTTTATTATAAAAATGTTGTAAATTTCTAGGGTATTACATATTGGGATTGATGCCTTACTCCTTGTCCTTACTAGTGCTATTGGATCTGCGATTGAATCTATTTAGGCCTCTACCCCTGTGTCTACCCATATTATTGCTGGGCTATCTTTGACTTGCAAGCCTCTTGAATGACCTGCATGAACTACCACTGCTCTACTAGTGTTGCTGGGTCCTCTTGTTCTTGTTCCTTACATAGGCCTCAACCTTGAGCTCCTTCTCAATCAAACTTAGACTTATCCATAGCTTGCTAGTATATGATGAGCTCCAAGGGAACAATCAATTGTGAATGTCAATCTACACACATGCAACAAACCTCGTAGCCTTCTTTTCCTTTATGGTCACAAACTTTGAGGTGAAACGTGAAAGCTCTGCAAATTTGGCTCCATACTCGGCGATCGTCATATCCCTTTGAATGAGTCTTATGAACTTATTTTCCAATTTTCTCTATATAGGCCAAGAAAAGTACTTCATAAAATAGGTCCTCAAAAACACCCAAGCCCATATGCTTTGTGTTTACCGTGGGATCTATTTGAACGATGTCCCATTAGTATTCTGCAAATCTGATGAATAGATGCATGGCTATGACTACTCTTCGAGGCCTTGTCACCCTCCAAATATCTAGGTCCTTTTAGACATCTTTAAATCCCTTATTTACTTTTAGATTGGCAAACTAAATCTTGATCTTGCCCTTAAACTTGGGTAGTTGAATGCTAAGAAACATGGTCATCTGATACTCGAGTTCTCGATGGATGACAACCGGGGGTGGTGTGGTGCCCTCAAGCCAGGGTGTGGCTTGGTCTTCATAAGAGGCGATCAAAGCTGGCCAAGGGGTGACTAGAGCTAGTTATGAAGTGACTAGGACCTTGGCTACTATAACACCTCGCTTCCCCTTCGTGGCGCGCACCATCTGGTTTTCAGTTCCAGAGGCTGCATTTTATCGAAATGCCCTTGAATCCAAATAATCGACATGTTATCGTAACATGCAAAGTGTAAAATCAATCAGTTTGGGCCACTAGACAGGCGATGCTTTACTTTATCTCGTTCTTTTCTTTCTTTCTATCTTTTCATTTTTCCAATTTTATGAGACTTCCTATGACATGTAAACTTACATAGATTCCACATAGAACACTTCAAAATCTTTGAATGAAATAAATAAATATTATTTGTTTAAAAATTAATTTAAATATCCAATGGTACAAGGATATTTTATTTTAATGGAACATCTTTAAAAGCAACAAGGAAACTAGGGCCAACATGCCCTACTTTAAAACAAAGTCTTGAATTTAGAAAAAACAACTCTGAATGTAATTCACATAGCCTTTAATCTTTAGTTTCTTGAAGTGTTAGAAAAAGGGGTGAACTTAAGAGTCCAGTGGATCATTCCAAATATTTAAATTATCATTTCAATAAAATAAAACATACATGTCAAAAACTTTCATAGATTAGGTGATTCAAGCAATTACTTGTGTAAAGATAACGTTAAGACCGAAAGGGTTAACCTTGGTGTACTCCATTCACATTAACAGAAAAGGAAGAACACTTCTTATGCCAACTTCCAATGGATATAGGGTCTTACCCATTATTGAAAAACTAGGGTCCCACCCATTGTTCCATTCTGGTCAACTAGGGACAACCCCATCGTTCCATTCTTGAGAACATCCATAGTAGTCCCTCGTGAAATACTACGCTTGTACGTGGTTCAATTCTTTGTTAATCTTTCTTTAAACCTGTCAATTAGATATTCATATTAGGTATAAATAGGAATTAAACATGTCAACATAGTAAACATCATAGGCATGTTATAGCATATATCATATCATCATTATCTGTATAGTTCTAAGCATGCATATTCTAGACATGGCATGTACATAGAGCATGAATATTCAAAGCATAGTCGCACGTGCAAGCCTTATTCAAGTCAAAATAATAAAGTAAAACCAAAAAATCATCTCCACTTCAAAGCCTTAGTTCCTTCTTGCCCTTGGTATCATTATACCAACCCTTCTTTGAGCTTTCAACATTGAAGATCAAGATTCAATACATTATTTTTGATGACCATGGTGTTTCTAACATTCTTGAATCATATCCTAATGACTCCTATGTAATATGACCTTTAATTATGCAAGAATATCACCCTATATGAGTCTTAGTATGGTTTTGGTTTGTGTACCGTGGTAGAGGAAAAGATTATTGCATTAATCAAAATGAAATTGTGAAAAAAGGGGGTGCAGAAACACTATCGAGGTAATGGTGATCACTACTAAGGTAATCCCGGCATTACTGATATAGATTACCATAGTAACCAATGAGTATTTTCAGAAATTCGGCACACTACCATGATAATCAAGTACACTATTGCGGTAGTTAGAGTGAAATTCTAAAAAAAATAAGGAAAACAAAGGCCTTACTGCAGTAGCTATGATCATTACCGCCGTAATCAGTGTGCAGAGTGGATTTTTGGGTATGTGTCCCTTGTCTCTTGTTCTCTTACAACCTTGGCATCCTAACACTTCATATTCTAGACCATGAAACATGTGTTTGGGACTAAGACAGGTCATTATACCTTTTTTGATTTGCTGAATCCTCTAGTTGCTCCAAGAACGTTTGAAAACTTATTCTATGGCTTGAACTTCTACTATAAAGTAACTTTTTGGGTTTCTCTTCTTTCAATTACTACCATTGTTGTGTGGAACAGCTAGGGAATGAAAAAAGTATTAGGAGAAGACTAAGTGAGCAAGAAGAGAAGGGATTCACACTTACTTGAGTGATGAGAATGGGGTACTCAAGCAAGGTTTATATAGAGTTTGAATTGGCAATGTTTAGGAAGTTTTGGGTGGTTTCCTTGGTTGCTTTCTTTCCTAAACTCTATTTACTTTCTTCCCACACACAAATATTAGTAAATAATGGTTTTTAGAAGATGCCGATACATTAGAAGCTTCTTATAATTCTTTTGGAAACTTTACAAAATTGTTTCGCTTCTGTTTTACTTGAACTATCATGGTACTAGCTATACATTATCGCAGTAACTAGAACACTTCGTTTTTACTGGATTTTGGGTACAGACACACTACTGAGGTAATTTTTTTCATTACTGCAGTAACCAGAAGGTTCTTAATTGTAAAGTTGTGTGTTTCATTTTGGTTTGCAGACAGCTTCTTACATTTGATTGTACATGTTTTACATCATAAATTCTATGATTTTTAAGGGTTTACTTTATTTGAATTATTTTATTTTATTTTAATTATTTGACAAAATTTTGGGGTATTGCAACTACCCTCTAAAGTATCTCAATTGTTTGTACTAGCATTTGTGATGCCATGAATGCCATAAGCCACTGAGTGAGCTCGACCATCAACTTTGTCGTGAACCTTATGGCCACAATCAATGGCTATGGTGGAGGGGCTCAATATTTAGGATCTAGACCGGTGGCTAAGCCTACTACTCCACCTTCTCTATCGATGTGGCAATGCATTAGCTAATTCTCTTCGATTTTGCCATCTGTATTAACCATTGCAATTGCAACCATATTCATCATTATGTATAGGCTAAATGTGATTTCAACGATTAGTCATTCATTCATAAATTTGTTTTACAAATACATAAACTATATTTTCATTAAAAAGAGGAAACATGACATTGTTTAGCGAGATGTAAACATGGCTCATTGCCCAAGGAAGATTTCAACGCATCCCAAACTAGCCAAAGAAACCTGCAAGTGTCCTCCTTTTCTTTGATGATTCACCATGGTCTGCCACTTCCTTTTCTTTCTTAGATTCCATCACTTGCCGCGCAACCTTTCTTGTTTATGTAATCAATCCTTTGAGTTTCTTGATGTCCCATTCTTTGAGTGATGAAGTCTCTTCTCAGATCTTGGGGCATATGTTATCAGAGTATTTCTTTATTTCTTTAATTTTTTCAAGGACTTCATGAATGCTTTTGAGGTGTCATTGATCCAACCCCCTCTCTTCCTAGGATGTCTTGCGTGCATCATCTTAAAATGTGCCTTAACATTTTTTGATCAATGTGGAAATATCTAAACTTACTGTAATAGACTAAAAAAGATTGTTTTGATCACCATAGCAATGGATTCAATACCCCAGTAGTGCGTGGCCTACATGAAAATCATGGTTTCTCTTTCAAACCACACGACTTGATCAAAATGATCATCCATGAGTTTCTCATGCACAATTGACCTACAAAGATGATGAGTTTGAGCTAGGATAAAGTTATATTAGAGATAATCTCAAAGAATCCTAGATAAACTTAATCTCATCACACCAAGTGTCCTAAAACTATCCAAATACCAAAAATTGGTGCCCTGTATAAAGAAGTGACTACTTCATTCGTTCTCTTCACTTCTGGGCAAATTCCATTCCTCCTTCTCTTCCTTAGTCATCCCATAAGAGAAAATGAAAAGAACAACACCCCAAAGCTTGAGATTTCATGCCATCATTCCCCATTAAAGTTAGTAGAAGGTAATATGTTGTTCCAAAAAGTTTCGATTTGTATTTCGTTTCCCTACCTTTGTGAGAACTAGTTCTTTAACAATCCTTGGGATTTATATTGGCTTTTCCGCCATCAAAATAGAACTTGAACCATTTCAAAAGGATCTAAGGAAACATTGTTATGATATAAGTCATCAACAAATTGTTCCGAGTGATTCATGAAGATATAACATTTCTATCCTATCTTAATGCCTAACTCTCGTGTTCTAACCTTAAATTGAAGATATTAGGGTGTCAAATTCATGAGAAAAGAAGAGAAAGAAGAAAAAAATCACGTTTGCATGATTTCAAACTGGTTATCACCATAATTTGTGTTGCTACCATGGTAGCACATCCGTTTCAGTTTTTGTAACACCTTAGCCCTCATACCCTATTTCTCACACATCGCTGGCTGGGCGTCTTCGTCTCTCGCCTCGAGATGGGATTAATCACAAGGTATGATCACTTTCGCCATTAGTATCTGAAGATCGGGGACATTACTTTGTGTTCTTTCCTTTCTCATACCATCCGAATACATATCAGAGTGCGGAAACGTAAACAATAGTATTAATCATAAATAAACTTAGGGATGACATGTCTAAAATAATAACATAGTTAATCTCAAGAAGATGAAATAACATACTCTGACCCTATGGTTTAAGTTCAAAATGAATCAATAAACAAATAGCTAAACATAAATGAAATGTGGTTCCGTGCACTACAACTGTGAACATAAGTAAACTACTACTCCTATACAACCCCAATAGTAGGTTGTATCAACTACTCCAATAGTTTCCAAGTATCTGCCCAAGCAAGTATCTTCAGTGGTTACTTGAAAAGGAGATTAGTGGGAGTGAGCTTAAGAGCCTAGTGGATCTTACACAAAATCATCTCGAGTATTATAATAGTTAAAATACAAACATAAAAACACTTTTAAAGCATTAGTCATTTCAACAATTCAATTGTTTAGGTTAACTTTAAGATCGAAAGGGGTTTTTTCTCTGCATTCGAACTTAGGTTTGAAGTACTCAATGCAATGCCCAAGGCTTGTTACACACTTCAAAACCTATCTCGGGATTGATGTCTCACTCGATCATCAACCAGGGAGTGAAGTCTCACTTAGATTCTCAGTTCCATTTCAAACAGAGACCTGCCAAGGGCTAGGAATACCCACGATGATGCCAGACTACTGTCACAGTATCTGCATCACCATGCCAGTACATGGTTAATCCTCTTTATCATCTTTGATTAATGATCACAAGCATATTCACATTTCAAAAACTAATATAAATAACCAATCATATAAATAGACAAGTTATCATGCTTGTAATCACATTAATCATACTATTCATCACATGGCATGCATAGCATAGATTCTTAATTGTAACTTGTATTTTCATACAAAACATGGTATGCTATAATTTCACAAAAAAAGGTACACATTCAATCGATAGGCATATACCCCTAGCACACTTCTAAACAATGAATAATCACATACAATCATGTTTTATATTTTAACCAAAATAATACGAAGGAGTTTAGGCAGTTACTTCCACCTTTTCTCTTGTTCCTTTGGGTTTTTGCTCCCACTATATTTGCCTTGCCCTTTAATTTATGAGATTTAAAACCAACATTACATAAGTTTGAAAGCATTCCTAAGCTCTCTTAATTCATAATTTAATGATTTCCTAACATAGACATCCTAAGGTGTACGTAGTGGTGTTAACAGATAAATAATTTACCATTTTCTTCTGATTACCACAGTAATGAGTGGCATTGTAATGGTAATCCGTGTTAGCACAGACAGAGACGAAAAAGGTTTATGCCGTGTTACCGCGGTTAGTTATTGTGGTAACCAGAGCACACATTGGTTTTCTCACACGTTACCGTGCTAACCAAAGGAGTTTTGAGTGTTTTATACATGTGTTACCGCAATAACCAAAGGGGTCTGTGCGTGCATAGTGCACGACCATGGCTTGTCATTCCCTCTAGTGTTTCATACTCCAACACACTAACATAAAGCTCATAACATACATACATGAATGGAAGACATTTGTACCTCATTGTTCCTTGTCTTTTCGCCTTGTTCTCCTTCAATGAGAGATTTTGAACCCCTTAATGATCTGCGTTTCAAAAGGAAACGTGTATACTCTAAGGAAATGTAGATTTATGATAGGAAATTGTGATTCCAAGTCAGGTTTGGCGATCTACCCGTGCACAATGATTCCAAACCGTGCCTCTACTGATTTTCTTCCTTGTTAGGGTTGTTCTTCACGAATCTAGGCTTTGAGAACCAGTGGAAAAGGGTTTGAATGAATGGAAACCAATCTAGAATGGTAGGGAAGGGAAGAAAGTTTAGTTTTTGTGGCTAATATCAGTTCTTTGGAGTTGGTGCGCGACTGCAGGGCTACAATGACAATTAGGTTTTTTAGGCGCATTGTTTATACTTATATATTTCACGTATTACTGCGATAACTCAAGATATTACCGTGGTACCCAGAACATTGCTATTTTTTGGGTTTCAATTGCATAATCGCGGTAGTGCTATGCACTACCATGGTAGCCAGTGGATGGTTACTATGCAAAATTCCATGCTTCGTTCCAGTTTGTCGATTCTTTTGTATATTGATTAAACATCACCTAAACCATGTTTTAATGGGTTTTCTAGGGGTTTATTGTGCTTGAATTATTTTTATTTAGATTTACCAAAACTCTATAAACTTTTCATGGTATTACAGTTTTGTACATAGTGATGTACATTCTGGTTATCATAATAATGCCATTCATTACCATGGTAGTGCAACTTTTTCTTGACTAGTCATTCTGGTTACCATGGTAGAATACTGCAATACTATAGAATTCCTATAGGTCATACATTTTGGTTACCTTGGTAACACGTAAACTACTGCTATAATGCATTATGTGTTTACCCTTGTTTAGGCTTCAGGTTACCACTGTACCCCTTTTCTCTACCACGGTACACAAAGGAAAACCAACACTTTGACCCTTATAATAGACCAACCTTGATACAATATGAGTTGCATCAGGTAAGAAATCATTAAATCGTGTTTTAAAATGTAGTAGAATGCCTAAATCGCTAAGACTAACAATCTAAATCTTTAAAGGTTGAAGGCTCAAGAAAAGCGGAGCAACAACATCAAGATCCAAGGGAATCAAATATTAAGGTGGAGACTATTATCCTACTCTTAAGTAATAATTTTGTAATACCCGAAAAATTTTGTGGAGTTTTGGTAAATTTAAATAAAAATAATTCAAGCACAAGAAACCCTGAAAAATCCATGAAAACATGGTTTAGGTGATGTTTAATTAATGTACAAAAGCATCGGTAAAACCAGAGCAAAGTACAAAATTTTGCATGGTAACCGTCAAGTGGTTACCGTGGTAATTCTACGAATTACTGCGGTAATGCGATTGAAACCAAGAAAAAAATCATAACGTTCTAGTTACTTCGGTCATTATTGTGATTACCACGGTAATTCAACTAAAACGTAGAAAAGTAGGGTTCTAGTGATCGTGGTAATCTTTTGAGTTATCGCGGTAATATGTGAATTATATATGTATGAACTGTGCATCGAAAAACCCTAATCGTTATTGTAACCCTACAGTCACACATCTACTCCCAAGAACTGATACTAGCTGCTAATAATCGAATTTTCTTCCTTCCCTACCATTCTAGATTGATTTCTATTCATTCAAACACCTCTTTACTAGTTTGTGAGCTTAGATCTGTGAAGAACAAGCTCCACCAAGAAGAAAATCCATGGAAGTGTTTTTCCAAATGTCTTGTATTCAGGTAAAATCATGAAACCCATTTGAAATCTTGAGTTCTTAGCATTGTAAATCATTTTCCTAAGGGTAAACACATTTTTGTTTGAAGCCTAAGTGATTTGAGGGTTGCAAGACCTTATTTTGGTGAGAAACAAAGAGGAAACATGAAGATCCCTAAGATATAAAGACTTCTTTTAGTTTGGTGTGTTTTAAGCTTATGTGCATGTATTTGACTATTAAACACATAGGAAATGCACGAGTGAGACAATGCACATGAAAGCATTGCACGCACAACCCCCTTTGGTTACCGTGGTAACACATATCACTGATTCTGGCGACCGTGGTAATGATTCGCATTACCATGGTAACCCAACGTGCATGCCATTTTTCTTTCATTTTTCATTTTGGCCTTGTGTACACCATGGGACACCTAGGTAGGGACATGAATCCACGATTTTGAACATGTCATGAATGTTTTAGATTGACATTATTTAAGTATTTAAAATCTTATAGATTAAAGATCTAAAATACGTGAGATAAGGAGCGTAAACACAAAGGAAGGAAATATCAAGGTGAAAGTGATTACCTTGCTCCCTAGTATTATTTGAATTTTAATGCTAAATATGTAATGTTTACATTGTTTGAATGCCTAGAAGCATGCTAGAATGTGTTTGTATGATTTATGAATGACATGGATGCATGAATGTTAGAATAACATAAGTCATATGTCCATGTTCGGTGTTTACAATGCTTTATCACATGAGATGAATATTGTGTTATTTATGAGTTAATGAGATGATCAGAATGATTACATTGTTTAGACGATGATGTGTTATACATGATAAATTGATAATCGTGCTTGTAATGAAATGTCTGTTGATACACAAGCAAAGATAAATTTAGAGTTGAACCATGTACCGTCGCATTGGTCCATAGGAGATCACTGTGGGTTTTCTCGCGATAAGGAATGATAGGTTTGCCCCTAGTTCTTGATGATAGAACTATGGGTGTGACCCTAGTTCTTTGGTGATGGAGCGATGAGTGTGACCCTAGCTAGTTCCTTGGTTGGGAGATGGGTGTGCCCCTATCCTATTGGAATCTAATATATAGTGCATTTTTCTTGTCTTTTCTGACATGATAATGATGAGAGAACACCAGGGTTAGACCCTTCGATTTAACTAATAACTAATGAACAACTAAATTTTTGAAACACCTAACGTTTGATAAGTGGTTGCATGCTCTATGTTTGATTTAAATAATGCTATTGATGTACTGTGTATGATCCATCGGTCTCTTGAGCTCACCCTACATCTTCTTTTAGGTGACCCTTGAGGCGGTTCATGTTGATAGTACTACAGAGTACTATAGGGAGTTTCAAACTTCGCTGTTAAGGTTGTTATTAGAGTTCTTTTGTTGGGTAGTTAGTTTAGATTGGGTATATGACCCTCCAAACTGGTTTTGAGTTATTAATTTGCTTTATGGTTTAGACTTCAGCCACATAGGCCGTGTTCGGATATTTCAATTGGAAACTTGTCCACGTTTATTTAAATTCAAATGTAAAAGTTTATGATTTAACTATTGATGATCGCTACATGCTTTTCAAGTGTTACTCCTTGGTAAGTTCAAGAGTTTGATTATTTACGTATATAAGTTCTGGTATGTCCAGTTGTTATTTAATGATGAATTGAATGTGAGAAAAGTAACGTCTCAGTTCTTGGTAGATGATATATGTGCTGACATTTAATGGCGCGTCTCTCATACGTGACAAATGTGACAAAAATGAAGGACCAAGAACTGGGTATTACAATTTTGGTTTTAAATATAGAACATGGTTGTTTGTTTATATTAATGTAATAATTAAAAGCATGCTAGGATGTGATTATCAAAGGTTTGGATGATTGCATGTATGTTCTACTATTGATAGCATGTCGTATGGCCTATGTATGATAAATATTATTTCAAAGATATGCTATATGTATTGTATGTTGAATCGCATGACATGTGTGACCTTATGCATGAGTACTTGCTTTCAAAATATTTCATATATTCATACCTTTGAATTGTGAGGACATTGAAAATGTGTTATCTCACTTAACAAAGATGATTGAGAATTTTAACCACGTGTCGGGGTGATGATCGACCATTTGGTTTCACTATGGGTGTCTCCAACCTAGATTAATTTGTTGACACTACTATCATGGTTGGTGATAGTGGTAAGATGGAATTGAGAGTCAGAGGTGACCTCACTTCCAAGATAGGGTCTTGAATAGGTAAACAACCCTTGGGCATTACATTTGGATAATATCCTATAACTCTCCGCCTCCGTAGCCTAGATTGCCTCGACATGTTTGTATCACGTGCTTGATCGTTGGATGTCTTGTGGGTTGCCTGGGAGGTGGGCAATGTGACATTATTGAAATCTCTTTTAGTCCCAGTTTTATAAGACAAACACTTAAAAGGATTTCATAAAGCACAAGTGAAATCATTTGATAAAATAAATCAATATCATTAATTGAACTGAATATTCATAAAATATAAGGACCCTTGAACTTTATTACATGAAATTGAACTTTAATATAAAATAGAAATTAGGGCTAACATACCCAACTTAAACATCTCATGAATTGAATTTAACTTTATTTACATGACATTCATTCAGAAATTTCCCAAAAGGTTAGAAAAGGAAGGGTGAACTTATGCGCTCAGTGGATCATTCTAAATATGTAACTCATTATTTTAAGTCAAATAAATCATGCAAAACAAACACTTCAAGAGATTATGTGATTCAAATAGTTGTTTGTTATCAGTTGATGTCAAGATTGAAAGGGTTACGCCATGGTATTCTATATTTAGAGGATGAGGTCATATCTAGACCTTCAAACATATCATTGATGAAGTGGGGTTAAATCCAAACCTCAGTTCACATCCCGAAAATACCTGTTTGGAATACTCACGATGAAAATTCATCATTGTGCTAGTACGTGGTTAGAATCTTGGTTTAATATTTCATTAGTAATAAACAATAACATGATAAAATCAAGATAACAGTAAATAGCATGTACTCATGGAT
The DNA here is from genome assembly GCA_030144865.1 of Tinospora cordifolia. Classification (NCBI taxonomy): domain Eukaryota; kingdom Viridiplantae; phylum Streptophyta; class Magnoliopsida; order Ranunculales; family Menispermaceae; genus Tinospora; species Tinospora cordifolia. The sequence goes on along the minus strand of JAJIYU010008326.1, from coordinate 5,647 downwards.
AGTACATTATAACATGGATTATATCATCACAATCATGCATATCTAGGCATAACATGTATAATCATGTTATATATGATCATGGCATGTATAATCATGACATGTTTCTAAGCTAGACAAACAACCATGCGCGTACTACTTGAATCAAAATAATAAGATAAAATTCAGAAGTTACTTCCTTTTTCTATCACTATCCCAACTCCTCTATTGAATCTCCTTCTAGCATAGAATTTGTGCAGAACTCCGTTTATCCACCTTCTTATTACTCTAATTGTTGTTTAGAACAACCAAAGAAAGAAAAGATGCCAAGAGGGAAGTAGAGGAGTAAGAAGAGAACTTGTTTAGTTCTTACTGGGATGAAGAAAATGAGAGTCCAAACATGGTTTATATAGAGTTCTAATGGGTAGAAATTGACAAGTTTGGGGTTTTTCCAATGTAGGAAACTTGCTAATTCTCCCATTTTTTGTGTTCTCCATGCACAAGAATTAATAAGTTGTGTTTTAGGGTTTTGAGGACTTTTCTTGCTCAAGTTTCTTTTTTTTTTTCTAAAAATTTTGATGCACTACTGCAATAACGAAAGTGGTTACGGTAGTAGTCGTTCGAAGACCCTTTTTTATTTTCGTGCAAAATGTCGCATTACCACGACAACCAATTTCATTACTGCTATAGTCGTTCAACGTCCACCTCAGTAGTTCATGCCATTACCTAGGTAGTATATATAACATAGGTAGTCCATACCATTACCAAAGTAGTCCATATCATACCTTTGCCTAGGTAGTTCATACCATTATCTAGGTCATCCCTGCCATTACCTATGTAGTCCATACCATTACCTAGGTAGTCTATACCATACCATTACCCTGGTAGTCCTTACCACTACCTAGGTAGTCTCTACCATTACCTAGGTAGTCGGGGAAGAATTTTAGATATTGGTTTGTTTTTTGTCCCTGGTAGTCCATACCATTACCTAAGTAGTCTCTACCATTACCTAAGTAGTCGGGGAAGAATTTTAGATATTGGTTTGTTTTTTGTTCCGGTTCACCTAGTCTTTCATAGATTGAATTATACATCATTTTTATGACAATTTCATGGATTTTTCGAGGATTACTTCATTCAAATAATTTTATTTAAATTTTTAATGAATTCAAATCTTTCATAAATTTTGACCAAATCTCAGGGTGTTACATCTTACCGCCATTACAGAAATTTCATCCTTGAAATTTGCACTAGTTAACTCGGGTGTCGTTTAGTCAAATACTTCTAGTGGATTACATGGTTAAGGAGTTTGACTATAATTCACACTTACAAAACTAATTTAAGAATTGATTTCTCCTAAGTGTCTCCAATACAATTGTAACACCCCAATTTTCAACTGGACCTCCTGTCACATGTTATCTCACGTGTGGATCGTCACCCGATAAAATCAAGATACTACTAAAATTTTCTTCTGTCAAAAACCTTTTTCTTCAAAATTAAATTCATAATCGTTAGTTCTTAAGTCAATGTTTATATAGATGTTTCATACAAAACAAAAGATCAAAATCGTTTCTCAAGACATTCACCAAATTTTGCAATAGAATTTATAAATAATGTAGCGGAAATCTTTAAAGACTCGTATTAAAATAGAAATGTTAAACAAATAATATTGTTTACAAATTTAATCAATTGAATTTAAAATCAAATAAATACATGAAAATCGTTTCAGAAAAATTAAAGAAAATACTACTTCCAATACCACCTATCCCGAACTACCTTCCCAATGAGGTGTCCAATTAAAGTGCAAGTCTTCAGATGTAAGTTAACATACTCTACGTCCATGTGTACCTGAAAAATAAAGTGGGAGTGAGTAGAAAGCCCAATGGATCATTCCTACACATCACATGCATTATACAGACCTAATTCAAAAAATTATGAACAGTTTCAAACATTAGGCCTTTCAAACATCCATTTGTTTTTGGTCGAAGTTTGAGACTGGAAGAGGGTTGAGATGCCTCTCGGTATTCCCTGTGATGTCATCTAATCATAATAATCTCGAGCACTATCTAAAATCAGCCAAGTCATCAGTATCAAAGCCTAAGAGAGAGTACTTATCGCGACTCATACCGTCTCCCAAAGACTTCGAGCTGTCGCAGGCAGCTCCGGTTGGGAATACCTACGATTTGCTTCAGGCTTGACAATCGAACCGGTACGTGGATTCTTAGTAAAATTTCGTCTTATTTTAGTTTTATAATCAAATTCAATCACCTTAAGCATCACAAAATATATAATGGAAATAAATCAAATAATGCATGTTATGTAAAATGATAAGGTGCATGAGTAATTTATGAAGTCTAACTGCATGTGTTTCCTATTCATGCATGCAATAAGTAAAGAAATCAATCGTCACACATCATTCAAGCATACCAACAAGTTAAATTGATTTCATGATAAATTCTAATGACTTAGAACTATTCAAACAAATGTTTTGAATCTTAAATCTATGTAATACATATGAGCAAGGAAGTCACGCCCACCTGATTCTATTGATCATCAGGGCGACCTTGCTTTCTTTCGAGATCCTTGATACTCTAACATGTGAAGATCTAAGAATCACAACTTGATCAAGCTTTCTCTTCCTCGAACTAGTATAGAAATCTAGAAGCACCTCTCTCACAATGCCTTCTTCCTCTATGTCTAAAACTTTCTTGAATAGAGACTTTGTCATTACAGCCTTGAGCGACTATGTTCTTACAGATGCCCTATACCGAGATATCAATGGTCACTATCTAGAGTTAACATAACAACTGCAGTAATAGAGGATAGATCATACTGACCAGAAGTACCGTGTGAAAACATCCATTCCAAGAATGATGGTTGGAGCTTTGGAGATTAGGGGATTAGAAGGAGATTGTTCGATGGACAACAAAGAATTTAAGCCACCAAGTTTCGCATTGATCTTCAGGGGAACATTCGTCAGGTATTGATCATTTTTATCTTGACACAAGATCCAACAATGACGAAAATGAGACTGCTAGTGAAGAGTTCCCAAACCAAGAGTCTTCTCAAAATCAAAACATGTGATCATTATCATCCTTGACACAAGATTTCACAATGAATTCAAGAAGCAAGAATAAATTGTAATTTCCATGGGCACCTATATGTTACACCACTTCCATATCACACTAGACTCCAGTTCATTGGAGAACTAACCCACCATATCTACTATAAATCATTTATATCCACAACGCTTCTGATTTTGAAATATACTTTGAAAGCCACTTTTGACATGGTGCTTGATTTCTAATTTTAATGTTACTTATTCTAATCCCACCCCAAAGGAATGCATTCGGTTTTCTATAGCCTTAATTACCCTGTATGGGACCTTAAATAATTGCAATAATATGTTGGAACTGGTTCTAGCATTGCGTACGTTATAGTTTTTGTCTTTTTCCATCTGTCCACAAGCTTAGATACCATGGCAATAATGGGTCCAAAAAATGAAAAGAACTTAGCTTACCCCTCTGATATTGTTCTTCACAGACCCATTACTGCCAGACAAGAAATTTTTCTTGTTTTTCGATCGTGCTCCACAGTGATCACGCACCAATTCAAACAAACAAAACCAAATTTCTAGTTTTTCCAATTTGCAGCCCACGAACAAAATTAAAACTCCACAAAATTCAGATGCCTTTGCCATTCTTCCTCTGCTTTTTGGTTCATCACAATCCAACCTGGAGGCTTCAATTCATCATCTTCCTCATACTTCAAATTCCAGCCACTCAACCGGAATTTCACACATGAAATTTAAATCACGGCCGAAATTTGATCCCCCTCTTCACGGTCAATTAGCAGTAGAACATCCAACAAATTCGGCTCCAAATCATGCTCTTCGTCTTTCATTTTTGTCCGCCCAAACATGAAACAACAAGCTGCTGTTCTCCATTTCCAGAAACAGGGCACCGCCCCTTTTCGTTCTTAGCTTCTTCTTCGTCTAGCAACATCTCTTCGTTTCCTCTCTTCTGGTCATCACCACGCGTTCACAAGACTCCAAATCATACTACATACCAGCTTCATCCTCTTCACTCTGCTGTTCTTCTCTTTCATCGCTAGTTACAATTAAATCACAATTCCCTGTTCGTCTTCTGTTCTTGTTTCATTGCAGCTACAACCACATCACGCACATACATCTCATCTTCTTCTTCTCGTTTAACCAGCAGCCAATTTCCATTCCTCTATTTTTTCTTCTTTTTCTTTGCATTGCTTCTTTTTCAATCAGTAGCGGCAACAGCAACAATAACAGAGCAGTGTTGCTTTGCTTCCATTTCTTTCCTTTACTCGTGCAACGATGCCCAGGAGTAGCAGTGGCACACATCACCAGTCCATTCCTCTGTGATTCCTCTATTTTTTCCTTCTTGGTGCATCTTCTTCAACGCAGCAGCAGCTGCAAAACCAGCAGGACTGGTCTTCTTCTTCTTCTTCCCTATTTCAGTCTTCTTCTTCTTCCCTGTTTTAGATGCCCAAAACAGAGATCTTTTCTCCTTCGTTCTTCCATCGACACGCACCACTACTTTGGTTCTTTTTTGATTTGGTTCCTCTCATTATCCAGAGCTTTCCTTTCACCGACGAACAAGAGAACTTCTCGGTTCTTCTACTTCTTTCGAGCTTCTTCATTCCTGCTCGTGATAGTTCTAACAAGCTCCAGATTATTTTTTTTTCTAGCTAAGCATGCTAATCATTTTAATTTTACATAAAACCTTATTATAAATTTATATTTATTATTTATTTATTCATATTATAAATTTATAAGATTATATATATATATATTAATCTCTATGATTTTGATTTATGTTGCCCTTATTATAAGTTTACCTATGTTAATAATATCATTTCTTATTAATTTTAATTTTTTTATTATATGCAAAATTATTTTTTTTCAATCATCAATCTATTCCAAGTTCCCAATTACTACTTTCACCAATCCATAAAAATTTCCACTCCTAAATTTCATCATTTCATTACTACATATTTTTTTTTCTGGCAAATTCAAGCCAATGTTATATATAATTTTATTTCATTTTATACCTATTCGCAATGTGGCATGATCACAAAGTTCAGGGGTGTTACAACCTACCGCCCTTAAATAAAATTTCGTCCTAGAAATTTGTGTCTGGTTAACTCATATTGTCAATCAGTCTACGTTTCTCTAAACTCTTCACGCTTCCGCTGTGCTACTCTGATCTTACACTAAGAATCCTTCCATGTTCTACCATATCATATTTCTTAAATTTATGAATATAACTAGGGTATTTATCCACCCGCATTAGATTCATCGTCTTGCAATGCAACCAGATATGAATTTATTTCTTCTTTGACACCATTCTCTGAAAAGCCATTAAAATTTCCTCAAGTCCTTCCCCTAAATGTGCAAAACTATAATGGCCACCACCTTCTAACTTCAGACATCACCTCGTCAATTATCATTGATAATTTTGGAATAATGTACGTCCGATTTTCAATGGAAAAGTTTGTTAACGTAACCTTTCTTTCGAATGAGCGCTAAGAAGGACTACGGGGTCACAACTTTTGACGTGGTTTAGTAATAGAACTGTGATATCCTAACCCAGGTATCATACATGACATCCATGACATTTCCATAATAGAATTTGGAACT
>JAJIYU010008325.1:0-18129 GCA_030144865.1 Tinospora cordifolia | reverse complement strand
AATATAAAAATAACGTAAAAAAAAATAAATAAATAAAAAAAAAAAAAAAACATCCCACCCCAAATTTAAAAGGGGGGGGGGGGGGGAAATTTTTTTTTTTTTTTTTTTTTTTTTTTTTTTTTTTTGGGGGTGGGGGGGGTGGTGGGACGACGACGATAGTCCACCTGGCGCCCACGGTTTTACAGCAAATCCGCGGGTAACGTGACGATTATGACGTCCACGATGTTACCGCACACCACAACTTGACACGTCATTCACATCACATGGCAGTGAACACGTTACATCAGTTCTTCGTTTTCTCGTGCCTGATTAAATAACGAGCGTGACAAAAAGAAGACCCACCAAAACAGGTGAAAACACGAGGGAGCGATGGCTCAATTTGATGTTTAGTACGTTACCTGATAATTATAAAAATGTAATTTATTTTATATTTTAATAAAAAAATTATTTACTTTTATAGTTTTGTAAAATACAAAATATATATATATATTAAAGCTAGTGTTATCCCGCTATAGCTTGTAAAATGTGTTTAATAAAGTAACTTTATAGAAAAATGATAGAATTGTTATATCTTTATTTTATTTTTATGTCTACCTTTACGCAGTCAAACATATATAAAGATAGAATTAAAATTAATTCTATCACTTTTATGTCAGTTGTCAATTAGCTAATGGGAGAGTTAGTAGTGAGTTGTAAATGACTGTAGTTATTATTGTTAAATAAAAATGTAACTGAAGCAATTATTAGAATATTGTTCTTAATTTTAATTTAGTATCCTATGTGATAGTAGAAATATGATTAAATTAATCATCAACATAGACTTTTTAGGCATATATGAACTGCATGCACTAGTCTTCAAAGGCCCCCTATGTGAGCTTTTTTTTATGATGTGTTTCTTTTAATATTTCTTAACATCCACTTTGAATTAAACATAAACAAAAAATAATTACTAATTTCTTGTTTACTTTAAACGTGAGGACCATTTTTTTTTTTTTATTATGGAAAAATGTTGAAAAGAATTATTGTAATTGAATTCTTAAATCAATAGTTAGTATTCCATTGAAATTTATACCCATGTATCTAGTAACTATCAATATTGTCATTACACACACACACACATATATATATATATATATATATATATAACTGCCACTAAGATTATATCATTATTATTAGATAAAAGAGCTTTGTCTCCATATCTGTTTGTTCTTTACATGGAGTGGCTCTCTCAGATGATCAGGATGAAGATTCAGGATGGTGCATGGAAGCTTATCAAATTAGGTCGAGGGGGTACTGAGATTTTCCATCTATTATTTGCTGATGATCTTCTTTTTTTTTTTTACTAAAGCTATTGTCCTATAATGTACTATTATATTCGAAGTTTTGTAGCAATTTTGTGTCATGCCCAAAGAAAAGATCAACCTAGCTAAATCCAAGATGCTTGCTTCTAAGAACATAGAACGTAGCTATGCTCGTCATCTCAGTAATCACTATTCTATTGGTCTCACTGGAAACCTAGGAAAATATCTAGGATTCCCTTTGATCCCCTAGAGGGTTGATAAAACTTTACTTCAGTCGAATCTGGACCACATTGAAATTTGTATGGCAAGATGGAAGGCAAGAGTATTAAACCTTCCAGGTCATATTACCTTGGTCAAGTCTACCACCACCGCAGTGGCCTCTTATGTCCCTCAAATCATCAAGCTTCCAGAGTATGTCTCTAACAAGATTGATTAGATTTATAGGAATGGGGGAGCATAGATGAGAGGAGAAAAATACACTTAGGAAACTAGGATATTATGTGTAGTCCTAAAAGTCAGGGTGATGGGGATTGAGGAAGTTGAAGTGGATTAATAAGTTTTTTTTTTTTTAGCTAAGCTAGCTTAGAAGATGATCAATGACAAAAATCAGCTTTAGATAAAAGTCTTAAAGACTAAGTAACTTAGGCATGCTGATTTGTTCTCTTCCCAAGGTATTTAGGGGAACCTCTCATTTTTGGAAAGTCATTCTTTTTGGAAGAAACCTCCTAAAGAAAGGAATATCATGGTGTATATCTACAAGGGACATGTAACACCCTAACCCCCAATCTAGAACCAACCTCCCATGCGTCGTCAAGGCCTTGCACGGAGATGCTCCCCCATCCGGCGCGCCCAATCCGGAAAGTCATTTTTCACATGAAATAAAATAACTTCTACAAAAAAATCTTATAACTTTGAAATAAATCTTTAATGAACATAAACATGTAGCCTAAAAGACTTAAGTCCAAAACATAAGAAGTAAAAATTTTACAAGCCATTTCCAAAATAAGAGGCACGTGCCCAGTTCGAATTTAAATACAGAAAAGATAAAACATTTAATAACCTCTCTATTGAAGTTTCAACAGAATGAACAGTCCTCCGTAGTGTGGGTTGACTCATGCAGTGTCATGTGTCACCTAAAAAGAAAATGGGGTGAGCTCGAAACCCCCAGTGGATCATCCCTAAACATCACTAGCATTATTTAGATCAAAATACCAAACATGCGCACATTTTCATTACATTAGGGTGTATCACTTTGTTGGTTATTATGTTGTAATGCAAGACCAAAAGAAATATGTTCTCTATGTCCCCCTATGGTTTGGGAATGACTCCGAAGGAATGACGCCATGCAGCTTATTACCTTTTCATTCGAAGAACAATCAGCTGTCGTAGGCAGCTCGAGTAGGGACAACCACAATGACATTATGCAACCAATCATCACCTCGGTACGTGGAGTTCTTAAATCTTAATTTATTTTCTTTAGTTTCATATCACAATCCAACATCAACATGCATTGTGTACTTAGTTTGATGAGCTACATCTAGGATAGTTCTCTTGCTCTACCCATTTTTTAGCATACAAACTCTATTCCCAAGCCTTAGTATACCCTCTGCATCAATTTTGAAGTCTGTATACTTGCCTTATTTCACACCCTCCATGAAATCAACAATCCACTTAGCACTTTTTTATCATCTCTAATTTAGTGTAAGAGATCCAGTTGGCAAGTCATAACATACAAATACACTCGTTTCTTATCTGAAATAATACCCAAGTTATACTCACTGAACAATTGGTACATCTGCTCTCTTTTCTCATTCTTTTTACTGAGTTTTCTACTAAATGCATCGGCCACCACATTGGCTTTGCTCGGATGATAGTGTAGCTGAAAATCATAATCTTTCAAAAATTCTACCCACCTTCGCTACCTCAAGTTTAATTCCTTCTAGGTATAAAATAAATCAAAACTCTCCCCATAGAGATAGTGTCTCCAGATCTTTAGTGCAAACACAATCGCTGCCAACTCCAGATCATGGGTAGGGTAGTTCTATTCATGGGTTTTCAATTGCCTTGATGCGTAAGCTACTACCTTTTCCTCTTGCATCAACACCCCGCCTAAACCAATCAACGAAGCATCAATTTATAGGGTGTACCTCACACCATGAATAGGTGTAACTAAAACGGGTGCTGAAGTTCACCTTTTCTTCAGTTTTTGGAATGCATGTTCACATCTATCATTGTAATACCTGAAATTTTAGTGATGTAATAACCGAAATTTGAGTTTAAAACACATATACGTATATATTTATATATATATATATATATATATATATATATTTGTCAATGGTATGCAATTAATTAGTTAGCACAGAACTATAAAGGAATATACATTGATTAATATTAGACATATAGAATTGTTGGGTAAATATATGCTTCTTTATTTGAATAAGAAAGTAATATTTTTAGTATGATATTAATATAGAAAAGTATGTGTATAAAGTATTAATTAGATGCACTCATGAAAATAATATTTCATTTAATATGATAGTAATATACATAGAGAAATATATGTATAAAGGAAATGCATTCGTGAATGAAATGTCTCATTTGGTGAGATGTTAAAGTGGGCATATGTAGGAAGTGATAATCCCACATTGGAAAGATAGAGACACTATTTGGAAGAGGGCCCTATATAAACCCCCTACTCCACCGATTTCATTCATCCCAAAGATGAGAGTTGAAAATTTCTCTTGCTCCCTCTCTTTGCCTCCTTCTTGGCAACCTTAGTTCTAGTTCTTCTTTGCTTGAGCTATTCTAAATAGTTCGCGAAGTAGTAGCAACGAAGTGCTACAAAGAATTTAAGAAGCGATCTTGAGGTGAGTTTCTTTCCTTTCTTTTAATTTATTACTTTGACTTAGATAATGCTTGCTTGTTTGGTTAGCTTAATTTTTTTTGCTTTTATTTTTGTTCTTTGCATTTATGTCATTCAATTATCATGTTGCATGACCAAGAGAGTATGCTCTGTAGTTGCGTCTTGTACGATCTTCTACATCAAAAATCGAAAGTCATTTTTTTCCTGTTTGAGAGAATATGTTTTGTAGTTGCGTCTCCACGATCTTCTATATCAGAAATCAAAAATCTATGCTTCTATTGATTTATGATATTTTACTGTGGGTATGTTTAATTACTGTTGAAATACTTATTTGTTATGCTCTTGCACACACAAAACAATCAAATTAAATAAGATTTCAACCACGTATCGGTACCGGGGACTTTCTGTGTTCCATGTAAAATTGGAACTGGCTGTCAATACTGACACCAGCATAGAACGGGTTTCAAGAATGATCCGACTAGAAATGGGTTTGAGTTTCAGAATTGATCTCTCTCTCTAGATCTGGAGCACAGAGGGTATTCCCGTTCGGTTTAAATTACGACTGAATTAATATATTGGTTGAATTGAATTAATCTCTGAAAGTGTTTGATTTGCTTGCATTGTCTGGTTAAAATAATGGATTAAATAGATGGAATGATTCACTTGACTTTTTAGCTCACCCCCCTATTTTTCACATCACAGGGAGTTAATCAGTTTGCGAGGAGATTTATCTATTGAAAGTTTTATTTATTTCAATGTAGGACGCATCGGCCCAAGCTAAATCATGTATTTCAGCTTTGAATTTATTTTTCGCTGTAATGGATTATTGTACTCAGATTTTCGAATGAATAAATGAAGGATTTTATTTACCATGATGTCATTTGGTACATAGACTAATGTATACAGGAACCCTAATGGATTTGGGTCCAAGAAGAAGAAAATGTAGCACGAGCCCGTCTCCCGGGCATCCCAAGAGTTTTGATCAAAGAGAGTTGAACCGTCAGATGACGTGGAAGATGAGACTTGGGAGGCAGGGTGTTACAAAGGTGGTATCAGAGCCTAGGCTTTAGATACCTTGGGCAAGAATTAGAAGGAATTGACTAGTCTGGTAAGACTATTTATTTATTTAATTTAGAAGCCCTACCTCCTGTTTTGGAAACTGAAATGATTTTGAAAAATTGTTTTCGAAAAGATATATATGTTTTCAACGCTTTTGTTTGGATACAAAGATTACAAGTTGAGCTGATAGTGGGTAAGTCTTGTCCCGAGTAAAGCTAAACATTGAAAGGGAGATGGGTTATCCCGTTCTAGAAAGCATGGTTGCTAAGTAGACTTCGGTCTTGCCATCCGATCTGGAGGTTGTCCCACCAGCTATACAAGTAGTCAGAGTTGAAGAACACACTTATTTTCTTACGAGATAAAACAAGGAGGTGGTAATTGAGGGCTAGAAATTTACTATGGTCCAAATGAAAGGCCAACAAGGATTTGAGAACCTAGGTCTAGGGAAGAGACCTTAAGTAGAGACTTGGGGGTTGCCAAGGGTGGCACAATGAATCATGAATAAACTTTTAGGACATAAGCTAGAGACTTCAGATGTGTGAAAAACGAACACTTGTTTGGTCAGGGCACGAGATCAGGAGGATCCTGTATCTTTGGTTTCTATGTGGTATGAGACGCATAGGATTCAGGGATATAGAGGAATCTTGAACTCGAAGAATGACGAACCATGTTTGGTGAATGATCGGTGGCTTTGGACGAACTTGTTTCCCTATGCTTGGCTGGTATGGGACAGTCAAGTATAGTGTGGCTTGGGAAGCCTTAGAAATCGAGACATTTGCGAAATTGATTGGGTGTAGTGAAATCTTTGGGTGGAAGTCTATGTCAAAGGGCAAGGGTGGTATGGGACACATGAACCTGGAGGCATGGGCGGAAGTCTAGAATTTTACTATGCTAGCATGAATTCTTGAATGATTGAATGCATGATGATCTTACTGTTTGTATGAGACCAACTCTTATACCCAAAAACAAAAGTGAACTTAGAAGAATAAATTATTAGGCTACTAAACAAATTGAAGACATAGAGACATGAATCTAGAGTCATGATAGTATGAACAATTGATGTGGCAAAAACTGACCAAGTGTTGAATTTATAGATAATGGCTAGAACAAGAAAGTACGCTACTCGATCCAGCACTTCTGATGAAAGTGAACAACGAGAACAGGAACTGTCTGCGGGAATGGAGGCCCGGATGGGGACCATGATGAATGAAATGCCCCCAGAGAGTACTAGATAAACTATTGAGGGCACTTCCATAGATAATCCCTTAGATGGCCCCTCAACCTCAAGTATCTGAACCGATGCAGGTTCAACGGACAGCACCTGTGGCTCAAAATCCTGAAAATCAGAGGGCTGAAGAGAATTTAGAAGATGAGAAACAAAGGAAGATGTTGATAGAGATGAAGAAGCTCACCCCTCCTTCCTTTGATGGTACTACAGACAGCATCTCAGCAGACAACTAGTACCAAGAGATGGAGGAAATCCTTGATGTGATGAAGGTAACTGGGTCCAAACGAGTGGCACTGGCCACGCACTACTTCAAAGGACCAGCTAGAAGTTGGTGGCGTATAGTGAGGATGGACCCTAATACAAATGTTGATGATATGAGCTGGGAAGACTTTACAGAAATCTTCTATGAAAAGTTCTTTTCGGAAGCAACTTTGGAGAAGCTACAGGAGGACTTTGTTCAACTAAAGATAAGGGACATGACCGTGGCTGAATATGAGAGGAAGTTCACTAAACTAGCTAAATTCTCATCAGATTTGATTAGGGATGAGAAAAGGAAGGCCAATCGATTCACCCAAGGTTTCAAGATTGAGATCCGAAAATTGATAAAAACGACCTCCCTGAAGACATATAGAGAAATAGTAGACAAGGCATTAACCCTTGAACGAGAGCTAAATTTTGAACAAAGGCTTAGAAACAAAAATAAGAGACTAGGAGGTGACAAAAATCACCAAGGAGATCCGAAGAGAAGGAATACCAACCAGAATAATGGGAACAATATGCCTCAAGGGCAAAATCAACCTAAAACAGAAGAACAGTTAGAGCTGGCAAGACAACAAGGGCGGTGCTTCAACTGTAATCAGTGAGGGCATCTATCGAAGTTTTGTCCTAGCAAAACCCAGATGCGACAACAGCAACAACCTCTAAATAATCAAGGGGGAGAATAGAATGTACGTGTTCAACAACAACTGCCTTGACAAAATAACAATCAGGGGCAAAATCAAAACCTGGGTCGAGCACAAAATTAGAACCAAGGCCGGGGGCAAAACCAGGCGAGAATATTTGCTATCGCTGAAGCCCCGAAAGACCAAATCCCTGCTGTCGAAGGTACATTCTTATTATTTAACACTACTATGAAACTGTTGTTTGATTTGGGTGCTTCAAAGTCATTTGTTTCTGAAGAACTAGTTAATAGATTACGACTAGTAACAAAGACTTTGCCTATAACGTTGAATGTATCAACACCTATCGGAACTTCTGTTACATCAAAGCAAATGTGTACCTGTGACCTTAGGTTTGGGGATAAGCTGGTTTCAGCCGACCTTCGTGTACTACCATTCCATGGGTATGATGTGATATTGAGTATAGATTGGTTGGACCAGTACCAGGCACAAATAGATTGTCCCAAGAGAAGAATAACGACAGCATTGCCCTCAGGAGAAACCTTCAAGATAGATGGGGATATTCATAAATTGCCTAGGAGCCCAATGATAGCCATGTTGAACTACTTAAAGCAAAATGAAGACCTTGAAAACATCGTAAAGGAAGACTCTTAAGGACCAAAAGAAATAAAGAATTTAGAAGTAGTTCGGGACTATGAAGATGTGTTTCCTGATGACTTGCCTGGACTACCACCAACTACAAGCATCGAGTTCAAGTTCGAACTCGAACATGAAACCAAACCCCTAACTATACTTCCTTACTGTATGGCACTAGTAGAACTAATCAAGTTGAAGACCCAATTAGATGAGCTCTGAGAAAAAAGATTCATCAGACCAAATAAATCACCTTGGAGGGCTCCAGTATTGTTTGTGAAAAAGAAAGACGGATCTATGAGACTTTGGGTCGATTATCGAAAATTGAATCAAGTAACGGTAAAGAACAAATACACTTTACTAAGGATAGACAACCTATTTGATCAATTAAGAGGAGTCACTCATTTCTCAAAAATTGACCCTAGGTCAGGCTATCATCAGTTGAGAATCCATGAAACAAACATTGACAAGATTGCTTTCAAAACTCGATATGGTCACTTCGAGTTTACAGTAATGCCTTTTGGTCTAACCAATGCCCTGGCAGCATTCATGGACTTAATGAACCGAGTATTTAGGCAATACCTTGACCAGTTTGTCGTGGTATTTGTTGACGACATCCTAATATACTCCAAGTCCAAAGAGGAACACTTTGAACACTTGAAGGTCGTGTTAGAAACACTCAGAAAACACTGACTGTATGCCAAATACAACAAGTGTGAATTCTGGATGAAAACAGTCAAATTTCTTGGCCACGTAGTATCAGCAGAAGACATTTCGGTGGATCCGGAGAAGGTGGAGGCTATCATGAATTGGAAGCAACCAAAAATAGTTACGAAAATCAGGAGTTTCTTAGGCTTGGCTGGATACTACAGAAGGTTCATACAAGATTTCTCTAAACTAGCAGAACCTATGACCAAGCTAACCAGAAAGGGAGTTCAGTTCAATTGGGATGAGAAGTGCGAACGATCATTCCAAGAACTGAAGAAGAGATTAACTACGGCCCCAGTCCTAATTACTCCAACCCATGGGGCTACTTTTACCCTTTATACTGATGCATCATTGAATGGACTGGGAGCAGTATTGATGCAAGGAAGACAAGTAGTCACTTATGCCTCGCGACAACTGAAGGTCTATGAGAAGAACTATCTCACTTACGACCTGGAGTTAGCAGCCATTGTATTCGCCCTGAAGATTTGGAGACATTACCTTTATGGTGAGAAATTTGATATGTTTTTAGATCACAAGAGCTTAAAGTACATCTACACCCAACAGGAGTTGAACCTCAGGCAACGAAGATGGATGGAGTTCTTGAAAGACTATGATTTTCAACTACACTACCATCTAGGGAAGGCCAACGTAGTGGCTGATGCCTTGAGTAGAAAGTTCAAAAAACAAGAGGAAGAGAAAGGCCAGATGTACCAGTTGATCAAGGACTTTAGGCTGGGTGTAGCTCTAAATGAAACACAAGCCTTCCTCTACACTATGTCTTGTTAACCGAATCTTCTGCATCAAATCAGGGATGAACAAAGACAAGACAAAGACCTTACCAGTCTGATTGAGGGAGTTACATAGGGTAGGCATTCTAACTTTAGGTTAGATCTTGAGAATATCTTAAGGTTTGGGAAAAAAGATCTGTGTACCTCAGAATGGGCAAAGTAAACAGACAATACTAGATGACGCTCATCAGACCAAGTATATGATGCATCCCGGTGGAGATAAAATGTACCAAAACCTTAAAAAGACCTACTGGTGGAGGGGCATGAAAAAGAACATAGCCCAATATATCTCTAGATGTTTGACATGTCAGTAAGTGAAGGCGGAGCACAAGAAACCTTCAGGGATATTATAATCACTTTCGATATCAAAATGGAAGTGGGACAACATCGCGATGAACTTTGTTGGTGACTTGCCGAGGAATCAGAAGGGGGAAGACATTGTATGGGTGATTGTGGGTCGTTTAACAAAGGTAGCTCACTTCCTATCCATTCGATCTACAGATTCCGTTGGGAAACTTGGAAAATTATATGTCAAGGAAATTGTAAGACTCCATAGTGTTCCCACAACCATCATGTTGGATAGAGATTCTAGGTTCACTTCTCAGTTCTGGCAAAATTTATAGAAAGAGCTAGGAAGCAGACTCACCATGAGCACTGCATTCCATCCTCAGACCGATGGGGAATCTCAAAGGGTCATCCAAATATTAGAAGATATGTTGAGATCTTGTGTTCTGGATTTTAAAGGGAATTGGAGCAAGTACCTACACCTAACAGAGTTTGTTTATAACAATAGTTATCAAGCAAGTATCAAAATGGCTCCATATGAGGCTCTTTATGGGAGGCCCAGCAGATCACCAACTTGTTGGGCTGAACTCGAAGATCATGTTCTTATTGGTCTAGATTTGGTGGAAGAAATGAGCAACCAAGTCAAACTGATACGAAAGAGATTGGCTACAGCTCCAAGTCGTCAAAAGAGCTATGTTGATAACAGAAGGAGACCCCTAGAATTCTAAGTAGGAGATCAAGTGTTTCTAACAATCAGTCCTCAAAAGGGAATTAAGAGGTTCGGATTCAAGGGGAAGTTATCACCAAGATTCATTGGACCCTTTCAAATACATAGGAGAATCAGAGAATGCGCTTATAAGTTGGAGCTACCAAATCGAATGTCCTCAGTGCATAATGTATTCCATATATCGATGTTGCGGAAGTACAAACCAGACCCATCACATATCATATACTGGGAAGAAGTTGCACTTCAAGATAATGCAACTTACGAGGAACCAACAATTAGTATATTAGACCGTAAGGTACAGCGTCTTCGAACCAAGGAAATTTCACTTGTTAAAGTTCTGTGGAAACATCATGATTTGGAAGAAGCAACCTGGGAATTGGAAAACGAGAAGAAGAACAAATATCCAGGTCTCTTCACCCAAATTACCTAACCAAACAGCATTGACGTGGATAGGTATAAATTTCGAGGACGAAATTTATTGTAAGGAGGGTAGAGTTTCTTTCCTTTCTTTTAATTTATTATTTTGACTTAAATAATGCTTGCTTATTTGGTTAGCTTGAATTTTTTTGCTTTTATTCTTATTCTTTGCATTTATGTCATTCAATTATCATGTTGCATGACCAAGAGAGTATGCTATGTAGTTGCATCTTGTACGATCTTCTACATTAAAAATCGAAAGTTTTTTTTTTCCTGTTTGAGAGAGTATGCTCTGTAGTCGCGTCTCGTATGATCTTTTACATCGAAAATCGAAAATCTGTGCTTTTGTTGATTTATGATGTTATACTGTGGGTATGTTTAATTACTGTTGAAATACTTATTTGCTATGTTCTTGCACAAAAAATCAAATTAAATAAGATTTCAACCACGTACCGGTACGGGGGACTTTTTGTGTTCCATGTAAAATTGGAACTGGCTGTCAATACTAATACCAGCATGGAACGGGTTTCAAGAATGATCCCACTAGAAATGGGTTTGAGTTTCAGAATTGATCTTTCTCCCTAGATCTGGAGCACAGAGGGTATTACCGTTCGGTCTAAATTACGACTAAATTAATATATTGGTCGAATCGAATTAATCTCTGAAAGTGTTTGATTTGCTTGCATTGTCTGGTTGAAATAATGGATTAAATAGATAGAATGATTCACTGAGCTTTTTTGCTCACCCCCTATTTTTCACATCACAGGGAGTTAATCAGCTTGCGAGGAGATTTATCTATTGAAAGTTTTATTTATTTCAATGAAGGGCGCATCGACCCAAACTAAATCATGTATTTCAACTTTGAATTTATTTTTCGCTGTAATGGATTGTTGTACTCAGAATTTTTGAATGAATAAATGAAGAATTTTATTTACCATGATGTCATTTGGTACATGGACTAATATATACAAGAACCCTAATGGATTTGGGTCCAAGAAGAAGAAAATGTAGCATGTGCCCGTCTCTCGGGCATCCTAAGATTTTTTATCAAAGAAAGTTGAACCGTCAGATGACGTGGAAGATGGGACTTGGGAGGCGGGGTGTTACAATCATTCTAGAAGAACTTTTCTCCCTTTTTTGTTAACGTAATCATTGGTCTGGCCGATTTTAAAAAATATTGGATGAACTGACAGTAGTATCCAGCCAAACCTAGGAAGCTTCTGATTTCTGTGACAGTTGTAGGTTGCTTCCAGTTTGATACCACCTCTACTTTCTCAGGATTTTCTGATATCCCTTCAACTAAAACCACGTGGCCAACTTGAACCTTTTCATCCAGAACTCACACTTGCTAAGCTTGGCATATAGTTCATTTCTTCTCAGTAACTCCAAGACAATATGCAAATGCTCTACGTGCTCAGCCTCTACTTTGGAGTAGATCAGAATGCCATCTACAAATACTACGATGAACTAATTTAGATAATGTCTAAAGACTTTATTCATCAGATCCATAAATGCAGTCGGCGTGTTGGTCAAACCAAATGACATCACTGTGAACTCAAAATGTTGGTATCGAGTTCTGAAAGTTGTCTTATATATGTTAAACTCCCTGATCCTCAACCAATGATACCCTAATCTCATATCAATCTTAAAAAAGTAAGTGGCTCCTCTCGACTGATCAAATAGGTCCTCTATTCTAGGCAACGGGTATTTGTTCTATATCGTTGCTTGGTTTAGCCTCTGGTAGTCCACACACAATCTCCACGATCCATCCATTTTCTTCACAAACAATGTTGGAGCTTCCCATGGTGACTCAGTAGGTCTGATAAATCTTTTCTCGTGGAGCTCATCCAATTGTGAATTCAACTCAATTAGTACTACCGGTGCCATTCTGTAGGGTGGAATGCCATGGGATCAGTGCCTAGATGCAACTCGATTTTGAACTCCAATTGTTTGTGTAGCGGGAGTTCAGGTAGATTATCTTGGAACACATCTGCATATTCTCGTACAACAGGTATCGCTTGTATTTCCCTAGGCTTTTCGGCATTCTCTTCTAACAATTTTCTAAAGTCCTCTTTTTGTTTTTATAGAGTATAAAATGACTGATATGAGACTCCTTGGCAATCTCGGCATATCCCTACTTATCTTCAATACCTTGCCAGATGGTAACTTCACAGTCACTTTTCATCTCTAACAGTTAATTTGTGCTTGATATTGGGTCCACCAATCCATACCCAATATCACATCATATCCATGAAGATGGAGTGTACAGAGATCAGTTGAAATCAACTTGTCCCCAAATCTAAGGTCACATCTACAATATCTCCTCAAACTCATCGAAGTCCTGATGGGTGTGGCTACATCCAATGTTACTGACAATGAACTTGTTACCAATTGTAACCTATCCACTAGGTTCTAAGAAATGAGGATCTAGTGGCACCCAAATCAATCAAGACCCACACAACAACACCAAATGACAAGAACGTACCTTCCACTGTAGGGGTGAGATCTGTCTGCGTGTCTGTAGCATATAATCGGGCCTGGTTCCTCTACTGCAGTTGAGGCTGTGCTTGTTGCCTTTGTTGTGGACGACAAGTTTGTCCACATGCCTGTGGATGCTACTGAGGTGCTAGAGTCAATGCTCTGGTAGGGTAGTACTTGGAAATATTTCCTTCCTGATTGCATGCATAATACAACCCTTTCTTCCTCGCCTGTTATTTCTATTCATTTTTAGCACAATCTGATCGAGCCTGCTGTCTTTGTTGCCTATTATGGGTCTGTGCTTGGCTATGAGCCTATGGTCTTTTGTACCCATCCTACCTGCCTTTCTTCTTCTGTGAAGCTCCTGCCGCTTGCCTTGGTTATGTTCTCTTGTGCCTATTCCTTAGAGCCTATTCATACTCAAGATTTCGCTTTACAAATTGTGTTCTCTCTACCGTTTCTCTCAAGGTAGTCAGCTTCACAAGAGCTATAATCTTCCTAATCTCTACCTTCAGTCCCTCGGGGAATCTATTAGTCTTGGATGGCTCGTCTCTAATCAACTTTGGGACAAACCTAGACCGCTTGGTAAATTTCTGCCCATTTTCGACTATTACCATGGACTTTTAAGTCAGCCAAATGAACTCAATTTGTAATTGTCTGGCCTTCGCCTTAGAGAAAAATTGACCATAGAATAAAACCTTAAACTGCTCTCATGTCATGATAGACTCATCCACTGTGGGGTTGTTTAGAATCATCTCCCTCCAATGATAGTCGGGTCATACAAATTGATGTACTGCTAGTGCAACTCTCTTAGGTTTGGTAACCCCCATAGCATTTAAAAGCTTGTTCATCTCTGTAAACCATCTATCTGCTGCCACATGATCAATCATGCCCTCAAATGCATCGGGTCACAGCTTCTAAAACTCAATTAATAAATCATTCTGCTCCTTGTCATATCTTATCGATTGGTGATGTGTCACTGGACTAGCGGGAATCAATTCCTAAGGAGTCTAGGGCTGAGGTTGTGCCTCTGGCTGTGGCTGCGTCAATGTCAATGGCTGTGCTGGTGGTCATCGGATCTTCACGACCTGCTCTACTACTGTCCGAGTGATCTCAGTGATCATCTCGGGTAACACCATTGCCCTACTGGTGATGCTGCCACTAGTGTGCCATCAACTCTCTGCACTTACTCATTGATGTTCTCCTTTCAAACAGCATTTCTCACCAGTATCTACAAGTCGAAAGTCACTGTTAGTATCCAGTAGTAAGAATATAATGAAATAGAAAATTTTTCAGCATTCAAGGTATTCATATTAAATCTCAATTTCAATCTGGCTATGCAACCCCTTTTCTTAGCACTTTGGATATCAAATGCTTCTGCAACTTGTGATAATCTCCATCTTTCAAAGTATTTATTCCTTATCTTGTGACCCTTTGGTCGAAACCATTTTCTTGTGTTATTCGTAATACCATGGCTCTAGATTCATATCTCTAAGTCCTCATATGTTCAGTGGCCTATTAGTTCACACTTCTAAGTTTACAGTGAATTGTTCATTTTTGGGTACATGATTTAGTTTCAAAATTCAAAACATACAAGTGTTTCAAAGATCTTTACATACATAAAACATGCAAGCAACCAATCTCATATATCATCACAACAGCACGCTAGCATAGAGAGATTTCAAGCTTTCACTTATGTCTCCTAGTTTGAGCGTCTCATACCACTTTTGCCCATCGACATAAACTTTCACTTAGAGGTCTCACTACGTCCAAACAATTTCGCAAGTATCTCAATGTCCAAGGCTTCCCAAGCCCCACCATACTTAATCGTCCCATACCAGCCAAGCATAGGGAAGTGAGTTCGTCTAAGGTCAATGATCACTCACCAAACATGGCCCATCAATCTCCAAGTCCAGGATTCCTCCATATCCCTGAATTTCTATGCACCCTATACCATATAGAAACCAGAGATACAAGATCTTCCCGATCTTCTGTCCTAACCAATCAAGTGTTCATTTTCACACATTTTCAGTTTCTAACTTATGTCCTAGAGGTTTTTATTAATTTGCAATCCACTGTGCCTCTGTGGCAACACCCAATCTCTATATACAGTCTCTAATGTCTTAATATTCAACTGAGTAAAACTTTTACCAAATCTATAGGTTACATCAATACCCGATACTATTATTTTTCAGTGATGCTGTTAGACCAAAATTTACCCCAAGGACACTTTCCAAGTAGGCCTCAAACCATCAAGGACACTCCTTCGAAGTAGGCTTCAAATTATCAGGGACACCCTTCCTAAAGGTGGGCATCAAACCCTCAAAGGCACCTCCTAGGACAAGTGTCCACTTAAGAGTAAACTTGGGATGCGTTGGCATTACCGTTATATTCTAGCAACCTAACCACCTAAAGTAACGTCTGCTCATTTATTTAAACATCAGTATGGGGCTTCTACAGCCTAGGCTCTGATATCAGCTTTGGTATTAGAATAACCATCTAATTGTAGCCCAATATATCTAATAACTAGGCTCTGATACTAGCTTTGTAACACCCTCACCCTCGACACAGAATTGACTTCCCACGCGTTGTTAGGGCTTTGCACGAAATTGCGCGCCCATCAGATGGGAAAAGCTGCATGCACTGGTCATCGTCTGCCAAGAATTGGGACGTTACACTCTTTTTCAAAACTTCCTCTTTCCTAGTTCCATCCATTTAAAAACATTCTTAATGAAACATTTCAGGCAAGAATCTCTGATTTAATTAGAAAGAGATCAAACAATTTAAACATCATTTTTCACCTGAAATAAAATAACTTCTACAAAAAAAAATCTCATAACCTTGAAATAAATTTTCAATGAACATAAATATATAGCCTAAGATGCCTAAGTCCAAAACACATAAAGTAAAAATTTTACAAGCCATTTCCAAAATATGGGGCATGTGCCCAGTTCAAATTTAAAAATAGAAAAGATAAAACATTCAATAACCTCTCCATTGAAGTTTCAACAAAATGAAAAGTCCTTCGCAGTGTGGGTTGACTCATGTGGCATCATGTGTCACCTGAAAAAGAAAATGGGGTGAGCTCGAAAGTCCAGTGGATCATCCCTAAACATCACTAGCATTATTCAGACCAAAATATCAAACATGCACACACTTTTATTGTTATCACATCGTAATGCAAGATCGAAAGAAATCTACTCTCGCTGTCTCCCTGTGGTCCGGGAATGACTCCAGAGGTAACACTATGCAGCCTATTACCTTCCAACCCACATCTAAGGAGGGAGGTAACACCATGCGACCTATTACCTTTCCATCCGAAGAATAATCAGTTGTCGCATGCATCTCGGGTGGGGACACCCATGGTGAAGCTATGCAGCCTATCATCGCCCCGGTATGTGAAATTATTAAATCTTAATTTATTTTCTTTAGTTTCATATCACAATCCAAGATCAACCTGTAACAAACATCAATGTAATTTGTCACTTAGAGGTAAATACATGCCTGACATCCAAGTAATTGAAAGCAAATAATTATTCCTTATTACCTAAACAAGAGACTCAAATACTAAACATTCATCCAGAATCTCAACATTTCCATTCAAACAATCCAAGTCAATATTTATTTCAAACAATCCTAGCATGCTTTTAAATATTCATCAAAATAAACAAAACATCATGTCTACTATTTAAAATCCAAATAATATTAGCGAGTAAAGAAAATCTCACCCCATTATTTTTTGGATCCCTTGCACCTTCGTGCCATACTTCATCACTCCTTGATTTTTTTAAATCTGAAAAATAAAAATCATTATGTTGAGCCCAACGCCCCTACTACTCATTCAAATCAAATTTAAAATAGTTTCTCAGGGCTTGGATATATATATATATATATATATATATATATATTTGCGATGAGATCCCCCATGTAGGTATGCACTATTTGACGTCGCCAACAATATTTTCTTTCACCTCTAATGCATTGGAAAATAAATTTTCTCAAAAATAACCAACAATAGTATATAAAAAAAATGAGACCAAAGTCTTGGGCATTTGAAAAAATCCGAACCTTTACAAATAGGATTCAAAATGTGAAGCTTCATATGCGGGTTATAAATGCGAAGGTCTCGCATTTGTGACCCTCAAATCTGGAGGGTTCGAAATGCTCAAAATCTCTTTTTCACATTCATAGCCAAATAAACACTAACTAGGAGTATCAAACACAAAGATTTGAGTTTATAGAATATTATACCTCTTTGTTGTTTTGTTTCCCTTTCATTCATCTCCGAAATAGATTTTTGATGCCCTGAATCTATTTTCAATCCAAAATACAAACATCCAATCTTTCAAAATACAACCATAGAGTTGCTAAACTACCCATTCAAAAGAGAAATCGAAGCTCACCTAGTTTAAAGCAGTTTTGTGCTTCAAACCCCTCGAACGCATCATCACAGCTCATTCTTCACAGATTCGAGTTTTCAAACATGTTGTGAAGGTTGTTCTTCATAGATCTAACTTTTGTATGCTCAAAACCCTCTTAAAAACCCCCAAAAGAAAATTAGCAAATCTGATTTTTCCCTTTTTTTTGAAGCTTTTCCCTTCAAGAATTTGGGAATCTAGGGTATCATTGATGAGGCTTTTTCTGTGCAAGGAAATGCAAAAACTAGATCCGTGGAATGAACATCATATAGCTAGTCTTCTTCTTCTTCTTATTTGTTCAAAGCACGTAGCAGCAGAATGC
>JAJIYU010008324.1:0-18129 GCA_030144865.1 Tinospora cordifolia | reverse complement strand
AGATTATAGGTTGTTAATGTTTTGAAAAAGGTTGATTTGAATTGTTGATAGTATAAGATTTATATTGTATGAATGTTGATATTATTGGAATTGAATGGTTTGTTTGCAATTATTGAATTGCCGAATGATTTACAGCTATGCATGATTTCTATTAAGATTTATCGCTCATGTAATATTTCATTGATCTATTTCTGATATCGTGTTGATTGAATGTTTTGGGCTTGAATGCAAGATTGCTTCACTAAATTAAGATTAATGGCTAAATAAGAATTACACACACCGGTACGACAGGCTGCATAGCGTCGTAAATATTCCTGACCCTTAGTGTCGATAGCAAATTTCATTGTCTTGGGAATCATAAGGAATAGGCTGCATAGCGTTCCTTACCTTTGACTGTGATATCATGGGAATAAAAAGGAATAGGCCGCACGACATTCCTTTCCTTAGATTTTGCTCGACACTTGATTTGTCTTCAGGATTTGGTAACAGGCTGCATAGCGTTACCTTAGTGATTGGCTGCATAACATTAGTGTCCCTTAGATTGTGATTCATATGTACAGGCCGTAGGGCGTGCATGGGGATAAGTAATAGGCTGCAGAGCGTTACTTATCTTTGGATGTTGATGTTCTTGATTTCTTGTTTCTGGCCAAAATGCATACACTTATTTCCATCCTAGATTACATAGGAATATTGGGAGTCTAACCAACTCTCCCGGTTTAGGTTACAACAAACAATTTAATGTTTGAAACGCCTAATGTTTGAAAGTGTTTGTAATATTTTGGATTGGGTCTGTATAATGCATGTGATGTGTAGGAATGATCCACTGGGCTTTCGAGCTCACTCCCACTTTATTTTTCAGGTACACTTGGATATAAAATATGTTGACTACGTCAGAAGACCCACACTCTGATTGGACGCCTCGTGGGGAGGTCGTCAGGGATAGGTGACTTGGGAACTATGTTTTATATATTGTACTAGATTATTTTAATGCATTTACACTGTTAAACTTTAGTCGTTTCACTTTTCAATGGTTTTCCTTGTTTAATGGTTTTGTCATGAATGAGTAGTTTTAAAATATTTTCCGCTGCAGTATTCGATGATTCGTATTAATGAAACCAATGAATGTCTCAGGAAGTCGTTTTAATTCTTTTATCTCATAAGAGAGATTATCCAGACATTGGTTTGGAAACTAATAATTCTGGACGATATTCCGAAGAAAAAGATTTTGATAGAAGAAAATTTTAGTAACATCTCGATTTTCATCGGACGACGATCCACACGTGAACGGAAGTCCGGTTGAAAATTGAGATGTTACAATAGCAGTATAATGTGAGAATAATTTCATAATAATGCATGTGTTATACAATAAATTATATATGCACAATAAGAACTTATATATGTTAAATTATGTAATACCCATAAATTTTGTATGAATTTCAAATAAAATAAATTAATGTGACATACAAAACTAATTATACGTATATACCATGTTATTTGTATATCATATTTATATACCATATTATAAGTATATACCACTTTTTTGAGAGAAACTTATATATATATATAGATATTTGTATGTCACATTATTTAGGTCGGGCCACCTTTTGTAATACCTCGAAATTTTGTAAACACGCTACATCGCAAGTGAATATAAAATAAAATATTATTATGTAGAAAACGAGAATTTAAAATAAAATATCAAAGAAAAAAGAAGGAAAAAATATAGTTTTTATGAAAAAATAATAAATAAATGAAAATATAGATTTTAGACTCAATACTGCTTTAGAAAAAATAAATAATAAATAACTAATGTGTGAGGTTCACAAAAAAAAATAATCATAATAATAATAAACGAGTTAAAATTAGAGATTTTATTGATGGATCAAAATACTGGGGGATTAAAATTAGAAGTTTGCTGGCCAAATGAGAATTAACATTGAATGATTGGAAAACAAATGAAAATTCGTATGATTGGAAAACAAATGAAAATTTGTAAATTTGTTTTCTGGAGCCTTAGGAACAATGAGGAGCTAAATAATAATAACAAGAAAATAAAGTGATAAAAACTTATAAACTAAGCAAAAAAAGAATTTATTAATTATATACTTAAAATTATGGTCCGAAAAGTAAATGAAATTATTGTGATGCGTGCAAATGTGTCGACAAGAAAATAATGAAATAGAAAAAAAAACATATGATACGTGTTATTCGCGTGAGTGTGGAGGCGAGTGCGAAGATATAAGTAGCCTGTGCGCACGTGTTGTTCTGCGAAAAAATAAATAGAAGTTGTTTTCAAGGTCTAGACAAAAAAATACATATAAAATAAATAAAAATTTGAAATTCTAGTTTTAGTAAAAGAGTTGGAAAAAGAATCAAAATAATAATAACGACAAAGAAAAGGGCGAATTCTGGATCTCTCTTGATGAACCACGAACAGGGGAATTAAGATTTGGTATTGGAACAAATAAATTCGAGGGGTTTTGCATAGTCGGGAGGGACGATCAGAGAAGAAAAAGATGGAAAAAAATGTGGGTTTTGATTGATGATTGGGTTTCGTTTTGTGAAGAGTGAATCAAGAACAAAGAAAGGAAATCTGCATTGCTGGGTTTTCTTGAGCTGCAAATCTGTGAAGGGATTTTGATGTTGAGTCGAAATGAAAAACATGATGAACGAATAAGAAACAAATCTGATGTGTTGCTGGTGCGATTTTGGTGAGTGAAACACAAAAATCAGTTGCATCTTGGGTTACTACTGGTGCGTTCTAGGGCTGTTAGTGGATTGAAAATAGAGAACCGTGAGTTGCTGGAGTTGTGGATGGGGTTTGGATAAGAGTTGAAGGCGGCTGGTGCATCTTGGAGGAAGAAGATGAAGAAGAAAACCAACAAAACTGGTTTTAGTTGAAGCTGCCGAATCTTGACCGTGAAGATGGAGATCAGTGGCTGCTGGCAATAATTCAAAGAAGAACAAAAATCCGAAAGATGATGTTGCTGATCGCCATTGTGGGTTTGGGATTTTCTGTTCGTTGCGGACCATGGACTAAAAATAGAGGAAGGGGAAAACAGGGGAAAACAGGGGACAACGGGGCTGTGTCGCTGCTGCTCGTACCGTTGCTGTCCCTCCTGCAGAAGGGAGAATGAAGTTGGTGTTTTGGGGCTTTGGGGCTTGTAAATGACGATGAAATGAAGCTGAAAGATGGAGTTGCTGGGTTGAGACGTGAAGAACAGAGTAAGAAGAATCTTGATTCCATTTTGGGTTTTGGGACGTTCAGCTGTTGAAGGAGACGGAAAGAAACAAGGTCGAGAGTGGATTGTGAAATTTTAAGGATCCAGAAATCTAAATCTGGGGTTCCGATTGCTGCAATTGAGGATGAAAGAAAGTGAATGATCTGATTTGGGGCTTGAGTTCGATCGGTATTAAAGCTGGTATGTGTGGCTGGTTTGGGGTTTTGGTTTGAGCATGAAACCGTGAATGGAGAGGACGATGGGGATTGTGATGGATGTGTGAACGTGGCTTGTGCGTTTTGACACTTGCTGGTCGTTTCAGCAACTGGTGCTTGAGTTGTGTTGGAGACGTTGAAGAAAAAAAAATGATGAAGAAGAAGCAAAGATAATTTGAGGGTTTTGAAATCCATTGAGGTTAGATGATGAACCAAATGAAGAACGAACAAGAAGAATCATGGTTTGTTTGGTGGTTTTCTGGTTGTTGTTTGATGTGACGAACAAAGAAAATATGATGAAAATTTAGTGCAGTGTTTTGGGTTTTAAATAACTGGACAAGAAGGTTGAAATTGAAATTTTGGGTGTTGCTGGTGTGCGGCTATCGTGTTTGCGCGACGAAGGAGCTGGTGACAGTTGCGATCTGCGCGAGGGGCAACGTGCAACAAGAGGCTTTGTCATGGGCATTGTTCGCGTGAGGAAGACAACGAGAGGTAAAAATTTGGATTTCTAATTTTAGATAATATGAAAATTTATTTCTAAATGATTTGAAAAAAAAACTTTATTAAATATTTAGTAGAAATATTAACGAATTTTAATAGGTACTTAGGAAAATTAAAATCTTTTATAATAAAATAATAAAAATTTAAACACTGAAACTAAACTTAGGCTATCTGAAAGTCTTATTTTGTTCGTAATTAATTTATTTAATATATGGACAAATTATTTAAGGTACGGAAATTAAAAGATCGAAGAATAATTATTTTAGTAAACTTTAATATCTGAAGATGAACATTTTATCTTTAAAAAAGGAGTGACTTAGGAATTTTTAGATGATTAATTAGTAATTTGGAACTTAGTTTAAATTTAGATACCAATGAATGTTTGAACGCCTAATGTTTGAAAGTGTTTGTAATGTTTTGGATTGGGTCTGTATAATGCATGTGATGTGTAGGATCTATCCACTGAGCTTTCGAGTTCACTCCCATTTTATTTTTCAGGTGCACCTGAATGTAGAGTATGTTGACTCACGTCAGAAGACTCGCATTTAGATTGGACACCTTACGGGGAGGTCATTTGGGATACGTGACTTGAAGGTCAAGTTTTATGTATTTTACAGAATTATTTTAATGTAATTACGTTGGTTTTAACTTAGTCATTTTATCTTTAAATGACTTTACTTGTTTAATAATTTTGGTTTAAATGAATGGTTTTAAGTATTTTCGTTGTATTATTTATGCATTGTTTTGAGAGACTCGGTAAATTCATAGAGAAATTATTTTGACCTTTTGTTTATTTTAAAATATATACACAGACATTGACTTGAGAACAAATTATTATGAACTTGATTTTGAAGAAAGAGATTTTGACAGAACGAAATTTTTAAGTAACATCTCGATTTTTATCGAGCAACGATCCACACATAAAGTAAAACGTGAACGAAGGTCCGGTTGAAAATTGAGTTGTTACAAATATGGTATTAGAGTTCAATATTATGATGCACTGGGCTAGATTTGAGTTCATCGAATGTGATTTTCACTGAAATGAAGATTTTATTGAATTTGATTTTCACTGAAAATGAATTTTATCAGATTTGCTTTCATCAAAAATGAATTTTCTTAAATATGATTTTGAAAGAGGGTAGTATGGGTAGAAGTCTAGAGGAAAGTAAGTGATGCCGACATAATTGAGTACTGTTATTGATGCGACCCAAGAAGAGATAATGATTACTGATAGTTGACCTGCTTTCAGGGTAAAGGTCCTTGAAGGGCTGATCTGGTTAGATCTTCATCTGCGGAAGTACGTACCCGAGGGATTACCTTTATGTTAATTAGAGGTCCCTAGAAGGTTTCATTATCATTCAAAACAAACCCATGGTGACAATACTTGAAATGGATGATATCACGACAAATAATTGTGTAAAACTGGATAGAAATTGATATTAGGTGGCTAGAAGTCTAGGAAAAGACTAAGGTGATGCCAACGCGCTTGAGTTACAGTCGCATGTGTTATTCGAGGCGATGGCGTCATATAGAAGTTTTATGAAATCAAACTTGGCAATCCTATTGAAGAATATTAAGCCAAGTGAAGTAATGTGACCATAGGTCTAAGTAGAGAACGGGTGTTGTCTCGGGAGTGCAGTGGATCAAAAATAAATTAAAAGCTTTTAGGACATAGGTTAGAGACTAATAACGTGTTTGAACGCACACTTGTTTGGTCTGGACCCGAGTTTGGGAGGAGCCTGTATCTCTGGTCTTTATGTAGGATGGGGTGTATAAGGATTTGAGGGTACGAAGGAATCCTGAATTTGGAGAATGACGGACCATGTTTGGTGAGTGATCGATTTCTTTGGCTGAACTTGTACGCATTGTATTATACTGAGATGGGGCGGTATAGTATGGTGGGGCTTGTGTCAGCCTTAGAGTAAGTCCACGGATGCACATGTTGCATTGTGCCTGATCAACACAATGGGACGTGGCAACTGTGGATATCGAGACACTTGCGCCATTGTTTGGGTGTAATGCAACTCTGAGTGGAAGTCTGTGTGGAAGGGCGAGTGTGGGATGGGGCACACAGACCTGGAAGCACAGATGGAGGCTTCAGGATTGCATTATGCTAGCGTGTATTGTTTGCTTGGTTGTTGAATGACTGTTTGTTATATACGTAATTTGATTATTTAAGTGTTATGACCCAAATTCCTATACCCACAAACAAACGAAATGCTGCCGACTTAGAAGCATAAACCCTTAGACAATTGAGACAAATCGAGAACTTAGAGAATATGCACCTAAAGTCACCCTAGTACGAGAACCGCGAAAGGGTGTAGGTGGAAAGGAAGAAATTAAAGAAGTATTTTGAGCTTACAATTCATGAAGAATGGAAGGGGTTTAAGCTTGCTGGGAATTTAAAAAGAATATGTTAGGTTGTTGGACAATAAGGGTAGTGGTTGGACTTTTAGGTTCTCATTGGAAAGTTGAAGTAAATCAACTTAGAATTTGATTAGTGTGGATCAAGATCTTATGAAATGTGAAGAGCTCAATGAATTGTCATCAGTCAATCATTTGATATATTCGAATAGAACCCTCAGCCTAGGAGAACTCTTCCTTCTGTTCGAGTTGAGCAGATGTTTGAACAGATACAAACTAAACTTCTTAGAACATCCCAGTTTATCTTTTATCATTGCAAGAAGATGAATTTAAGGTGGGCAGATAAATATCTTGGTTATATTCATGAATCTGAAGAATGAGATCTGGCAGAACATGGAAGGATTCTCTATGTAGGATCAGAGTAGCGCAGCGAAAACGTAGTGGATCATTGGAAAGATGGACCGATTGACAACACAAGTAACCTGACTCAAATTTCGAGGACAAAATTTTGTTAAAGGGGGATAGGTTGTAACACCTCGAAATTTTGTGAACGCGCTACGTCGTGAGTGAATATAAAATAAAATATTATTATGTAGAAAACGAGAATTTAAAATAAAATATCAAAGGAAAAAGAAGGAAAAAATATAGTTTTTACGAAAAAGTAATAAATAAATGAAAATATAAATTTTAGACTCAATACTATAAATAAATAATGTGTGAGGTTCACAAAAAAATAATCATAATAATAATGAACGAGTTAAAATTAGAGATTTTATTGATGGATTGAAATATTGGTGGATTAAATGATTGGATGATTGAAAAACAAATAAAAATTCGTAAACTTGTTTTCTGGAGCTTTAGGAACAATGAGGAGCTAAATAATAATAATAATAATAACAAGAAAATAAAGTGATAAAAACTTATAAATTAAGTAAAAAAAAATATTTATTAATTATATGCTTAGATTATGGTCCGAAAGGTAAATGAAATTATTATAACGCGTGCGAATGCGTTAACAAGAGAATTATGAAATAGGAAAAAAAAGAACATATGATACGTGTTATTCATGTGAGTGCGGAGGCGAGTGCGAAGACATAGTAGCCTGTGCGCTACGAAAAAATAAATAGAAGTTTTTGTCAAGCTCTTGATAAATATATATATATATATATATATAAAATAAAATAAAATAAATAAAAATCTGAAATTCTAGTTTTAGTAAAAGAGTTGGAAAAAGAATCAAAATAATAATAACGACAAAAAAGGGAGAATTCTGGATCTCTCTTGATGAACCAAGAACGGGGGAATTAAGATTTGGTTTTGGAACAAATAAATTCGAGGGGTTTTGCATAGTCGGGAGGGAAATGATGGAAAAAAAATGTGGGTTTTGATTGATGATTGGGTTTCGTTTTGTGAAGAGTGAATCAAGAACAAAGAAAGGAAATCTGCATTGCTGGGTTTTCTTGAGCTGCAAATCTGTGAAGGGATTTTGATGTTGAGTCGAAATGAAAAACATGATGAACGAATAAGAAACAAATCTGATGTGTTGCTGGTGCGATTTTGGTGAGTGAAACACAAAAATCAGTTGCATCTTGGGTTACTACTAGTGCGTTCTAGGGCTGTTAGTGGATCGAAAACAGAGAACGTGAGTTGCTGGAGTTGTGGATGGGGTTTGGCTATGAGTTGAAGGCGGTTGGTGCATCTTGGAGGAAGAAGATGAAGAAGAAAACCAACAAAACTGGTTTTAGTTGAAGCTGCTGAATCTTGGCCGTGAAGATGGAGATCAGTGGCTGCTGGCAGTAATTCAAAGAAGAACAAAAATCCGAAAGATGATGTTGCTGATCGCCATTGTGGGTTTGGGATTTTTTGTTCGTTGCAGGCCATGGACTAAAAATAGAGGAAGGGGAAAACAGGGGACAACGGGGCTGTGTCGCTGCTGCTCGAACCGTTGCTGTCCCTGCTGCAGAATGGAGAATGAAGTTGGTGTTTTGGGGTTTTAGGGCTTGTAAATGACGATGAAATGAAGCTGAAAGATGGAGTTGCTGGGTTGAGACGTGAAGAACAGAGTAAGAAGAATCTTGATTCCATTTTGGGTTTTGGGACGTTCAGCTTTTGACGGAGAAGGAAAGAAACAAGGTGGAGAGTGGATTGTGAAATTTTAAGGATCCAGAGATCTGAATCTGGGGTTCCAATTGCTGCAATTGAGGATGAAAGAAAGTGAATGATCTGATTTGGGGATTGAGTTCGATCGGTGTTGCAGCTGGTATGTGTGGCTGGTTTGGGGTTTTGGTTTGAGCGTGAAACGGTGAATGGAGAGGACGATGGGGATTGTGATGGATGTGTGAACGTGGCTTGTGCGTTTTTACGCTTGTTGGTCGTTTCAGCAGCTGGTGCTTGAGTTGTGTTGGAAACGTTGAAGAAAAAAAATGAAGAAGAAGCAAGATAATTTGAGGGTTTTGAAATCCATTGAGGTTAGATGATGAACCAAATGAAGAACGAACGAGAAGAATCATGGTTTGTTTGGTGGTTTTCTGGTTGTTGTTTAATGTGACAAACAAAGAAAATATGATGAAAATTTGGTGTAGTGTTTTGGGTTTTAAATAACTGGACAAGAAGGTTGAAATTGAAATTTTGGGTGTTGTTGGTGTGCGGCGTGCGATGAAGGAGCTGGTGACAGTTGTGATCTGCGCGATGGGTAACGTGCAACAAGAGGCTTTGTCATGGGTGTCGTTTGCGCGAGGAAGACAACAAAAGGTAAAAATTTGGATTTCTAATTTTAGATAATATGAAAATTTATTTCTAAATGATTTGAAAAAAAATTTTATTAAATATTTAGTAGAAATATTAACGAATTTTAATAGGTACTTAGGAAATTTAAAATCTTTTATAATAAAATAATAAAAATTTAAACACTGAAACTAAACTTAGGCTATCTTGAAGTCTTATTTTGGTTGAAATTAATTTATTTAATATATGAACAAATTATTTAAGGTATGGAAATTAAAAGATCGAAGAACAGTTATTTTAGTAAACTTTAATATATGAAGATGAACATTTTATCTTAAAAAAAAGGAGTGACTTAGAAATTTTTAGATGATTAATTAGTAATTTGGAACTTAGTTCAAATTTAGATATAAATGTTCATTTTAAGTGGAATGAAAATCTATAGGACATAAAAGAATTATTTCTGAAACTCAAATTTAAGTCTTAACATTTTAAATTATTTGTTCAACCCTAAATAAATTATTTAGAAATGAATAAGTATTAGAAGCTTAGAAATTAATTACAAAAAGTTTTTAATTTTAATTTTAATTTAATGAATTTTAGAGGACTTAGAAATTATTTAATTTGAATATATAAAATTCTAAAATTTTAGAATAATCCTAAGTGAGTTGAAATTTATATTTAAATGTCATAATAAATTTAGAAATCATTTAAGCTTAAGAATAATTTTATTTAGTGTTGAATTTCAGATTTTACGATTTTAAAGTACCGAACGTCCCGAAGGAAAACAAGGAAGCCCTGAAAATCTGCGAAATCAGGTGGACGTAACTTTCTTGCTTATATGTATTATATGGACTTAAGATTCAAAACATTTGTTTGAATAGTTTTAGGATTACTAGAATTTTGTTAGGAAATTAATTGAACTTGTTTGGCATGCTTGGATGATGGGTGATGATTTATTTTAATTGTGCTTTATTTATCTAGGGCATGTGTTAATAGGAAAACATGCATTTAAATTTTATTATTTACTCATGTGAATAGCTTGCATTATTTGATCTATTTTCCATGATATGTGTGATGGTTGGCATGATTGGAATTGTTTGTAAAATTAAAATAAGACGATGCGTTATTAAGAATCCACGTACTGGTGCGATTGATGAGCCTGAGGCGGATTGAGGTGGCATCTCCTATATGTCACTGCTTGAGATTGTCGAGTCACAAGGCGGATCGTAGGTATTCCCACCCGGAGCTGTATGCGACAGCTCGAAGTCTTTGGGAGATGGTACGACGCTTGGGTAAGTACGCTCTTTTAGGTTGTGATGTGAGTGTCGATTAATTTTAGATGGTTATTAAGACCTTTTGAGATTTGATTGGATCACAGGGAGTACCGAGAGGCATCTTAACCCTCTCCTGGTCTTAGACTCTGACTAAAACCAATGAATGTTTGAACGCCTAATGTTTGAAAGTGTTTGTAATGTTTTGGATTGAGTTTGTATAATGCATGTGATGTGTAAGATTGATCCACTGAGCTCTCGAACTCACTCCCACTTTATTTTTCAGGTACACCTGAATGTAGAGTATGTTGACTTACGTCAGAAGACTCGCATTTGGATTGGATACCCTACGGGGAGGTTGTCTGGGATAGGTGACTTGAAGGTCAAGTTTTATGTATTTTACAAAATTATTTTAATGTAATTACGTTGGTTTTAACTTAGCCATTTTATCTTTAAATGACATTACTTGTTTAATGATTTTGATTTAAATGAATGGTTTTAAGTATTTTCGTTGTATTATTTATGCATTGTTTTGAGAGATTCGGTGAATTCATAGAGAAATTATTTTGACCTTTTGTTTGTTTTAAAATATATACACAGACATTTACTTGAGAACAAATTATTATAAACTTGATTTTGAAGAAAGAGATTTTGACAGAACGAAATTTTTAAGTAACATCTCGATTTTTATCGGGCGACAATCCACACGTAAAGTAAAACGTGAACGGAGGTTCGGTTGAAAATTGGGTTGTTACACCCTTGGCTTAGAGAAGTTTGGTAGGCATAATCTAAACATACTTAAGAATCTCTCCACCAAATTCCAGCTCAATCTATTGAGATTTGGTCATTTAATTTAATATCAAAATCTTCTGGGTTCACACTTCTTAGCGGTAAATTTTTCATATTTCCTGTGATCAATTCAACCGTTGGATTTATGAAAAATTTTCAGATTTGATGTATTCCTCCCAAAAAGTTATAGAATTTTATTTCACAATTTTTGGACACTATGTACTAGGGTTTTTAGGTATATTAACAGAGACTATAAAAATTTCGTATATCCTGTGACAGACAATCACTTAGTGAATTAGTTAACCTACTTCTCAAATTCAGAATGCCCTAAAATTTAGTACACATACTATTGACATATCCAAGGACCTCTCCACCAAATTTCAGCTCAAATTGCCTTCATTTGGTTAGTCAACAAATCCCCTACTTTTTTGTTTATGTAACATATTATTCTATGATTTAATCCCTTATGGTTTTTGAGTGCTTATCTACTCTAATTTTCAACACTAATCCGAGGCTATTCTTTGCTGTTTTTTTCAAGACTGTAGACCCTAGAATCTTGATTAAAAAATTCTTACTCAAAACAGCAAGCAACCTTAATCATATTTGCTTTCAAACATTATTCCAAAACATGGTGTGTATGAGGATATTCTGAAAATTTTTTTAAGTCCATAACACCTAACTAACAAGGTATGTTTTCAAGCATACAAAATCTAAACTATAGAGGATTTTGGTTCGAGGCTTTTACCCTTTTGTAATCCCAAGTATGGGGTTCGAAACGCCTCTGGTCTTGGTCCAAGTGAACACCTCTAAGTACTCTAAATACTGCTTTCAATCTGGTCTCAGAATTAGTTTTCCTGCAGAAACTGTTAAACAGTTAGTCAGATAGCTATTTTATAGCCTTATAAAATAGGTTTGAGGCTTAAGTATTCGATTCCCACCACTTGGATACGAAAGTACATGACATAAGGAAGAAGAAGAGAGGTTTTACCTCCAGAATGGACTTGAAATGGCCTAGGAACCGAAGTTCCAAAAATTGATTCAACACAGATTTTTTTGGTTTTTTGGGTTTGAATACTATCAACAACCCCTTTTCTCAGTGGTTTCAGCTTCATATGGCTCCAAGATTTAGCAAATTGCTTATGGGACTTCGTAGATAGTAGTATGAGCTTCAAAACAAACTAAGATTCAGATGATTTGGCTAAGAAATGAAGGAGATACAAGTTCATGAAGATGGTTACAACAACTAGAAGTTTTAGAAATTCAGTTCATGTGTGATTCTTTTGTTGCATGGGGGGTGTTTGTATGGCAAATAGGGGTGATATGTAGCCATCCAGGTGGCTCCCAAGCTCCCATGCTAGATGTTCAGTCGGCATCATTCATTGGCCACATTTGAGGTTGTTAGTTGACGACAAGACCATGAGTACAATACCATGGATTCCCATGGTTTGGTAATTGAAAAACACCAAAAAATGCATAAATTTGAGCAAAGATCATGGAAAAAAGTCAAAAAAGACAAGGGGTGCTCATCCTTGGCTGCGTGGGCCGGCTAACCTAGTCAGGCAAGCGCGTGCGCCAGGCCCGGGCGCTAGGCGCCCGTGCCAGTTTGGTCGGCCCGAGCCCCGCACGGGTTGGAAGTCCGTGCAAGCTGGGCTCGGCCCGTTGGGCCCTGGGTTCGCCCAGACCTCCATTGTGTTTGTTTTTTTTCTTTTAATTTTTTTTCATATTTCCCCTCTTTTATATATATACATATATACCTCAAAATTCAGCATTTTTTTTAAATCATCAAAAATTATTTGATCCTTATTTCTCATCTAAACTTTGCATTATACATCAATTTTCATCATTTATTCCATTATTTTCTCTTAAAATTGAATACTTCACCAAAAAATTATATTTTCTTCCCAAAAATTTCATTAATTACTCTAAATTTTTTTTAAAAATTCCAAAAATTCAACATTCGATTCCAAAAATTATTTCCCTTAAGAAAACACATTTTCCTTATAATTTCACATATTTTCTCCTCAAATTTACATTTTTTTCCATTATTCTCATTTTTCTTCAATAAATAATATAAAATTTGGAAAAATTGAGGCAAATCCTTGTATTTCCATTAAAGATTTTAGAAAATACATACGTCAGACCTGAATATTTTTGTGTATCAAAACATGGGTCGTCACAATTTATACATATATATACAATGTTATTTGTATATCATGCATAAATAATTATACTATGTATATATATAAGTAGTGAAAAAATGTTAAAATAATAATCAAATAATAAAATTATAAAATTGTTGTTCCTCTGTTTCTGTTGTATCCATGTGCTTCTCTTACATTATATATATAAACAATTATATGAATAATTGTATGTATAATATATATATATATATATATATATATATATATATGTATAATTAGGTTAACTGATACCATGTTATTTGTATGTTATATATATATATCTTTGTGTCACATACATATCTTTGTGTCGCATAATAAGGTTAACTGATACTATGTTATTTGTATGTCATGTATATATATATATATACACACATACACACACAAATAATGTGACACACAAATATATATATATATACACCATGTGACATACAAATATCTATATATAAAAATATATACACCATGTTATTTGTATATATATATATATATCATGTTATTTGTATATTATGCATAGATAATTGTTAACACTAAATTATTATAAGTACTAAATTATTAATTTTTAATGATAAAGTTATTTTTTTAATAAATAAATGGACTTTTTCTCAAAAAATTAAATTTAAGTCTAAATTCGCTTTAATATAAAAAGTTTTTATTATATATAGTATAAATAAATATATTAAATGTATTGAAAGAATGTTATTATATTATTTTACTTATTTTAAATTGTTTACTTTTATTACATAAAAACATTAAATTGGATGATCTTAAATTATATATTATTAAATTATTTGAGAAAGTTTAAGAAAACATTTGTGAAAAATATTTTCTCGCTATAAAAGATTAAAAGATGATGATTTAATGATACAACATAATAAATAAGATCATTTAGCATCATTACAGAAAAAAAGAATCTTTGTATTTATTTTAATAAAATATAATAGAATACATTTAAAATGTAAAATTCTTACATAGTTTTACTAACTATGCAATAATAATAATAATAATAATAATAATAATAATAATAATAATAATAATAATAATGATAATAATGATAATAATAATAATAATAAATCATATATTATTATTATGGTTAATAATGAGTTGTATTATCTATCATTTGCTATTTTTATATCAACATTTTGCCATTACTCGCATTATTTCAATATTATTCATATGTTATACATACGTTATACCAATTTTATTCACATGTTATCCTTGTATTATTCATATGTTATCCCTACATTTTTTTACCAAAAGCAACCAAATAATTTTATACCTGTATTATTCAGTTATTATTCTTACATTATATCATTATTGACGTATTAATCATCGGTTGGTATGTTATACCTTTACTATTACTGACATTATTCCATAATTATTCATATGTTATGCATACGTTATACCACATTTTTTATATCAACAATTGAATAATTTTTATACTCGTATTATTTAGATATTATTCTTGCATTATACCATCATTCGTATTATTTCATGATTATTCATATGTTATACATACATTATACCAAATTTTATTCACATGTTATCCTTAAATAATTCACATGTTATTATGACATTTTTTACTAAAGCAACCGAATAATTTTATACCCGTATTATTTAGTTATTATTCTTGCATTATACCATTATTGACGCATTAATCATTGGTTGGTGTGTTATATATACCTCTAGCAATACTGACATTATTCCATAATTATTCATATGTTATGCATACGCTATACAACATTTTTTATATTAACAATCGAACAATTTTTATACTCGCATTATTTAGATATTATTCTTGCATTATGCCATTACTTGTATTTTTTTATGATTATTCATATGTTATACGTACGTTATACCGAATTTTATTCACATGTCATTTCTAAATTATTCACATGTTATCTATGCATTTTTTACCAAAGCAATCGAACAATTTTATACCCATATTATTTAGTTATTATTCTTGCGTTATGCCATTATTGACGCATTATCCATTAGTTGGTATATTATACCTCTACCATTATTGAAATTATTCTATAATTATTTATATGTTATGCATACATTATACCAAATTTTGTATATTAACAATCGAACAATTTTTATACTAGCATTATTCAAATATTGTTCTTACATTATACCATTACTCGCATTATTTTATGATTATTCATTTGTTATACATACGTTATACCGAATTTTATTTACATGTTATTCCTGAATTATTCACATGTTATCCCTGCATTTTTACCAAAGCAACCGAATAATTTTATACCCGTATTATTCAGTTATTATTCTTGCATTATATCATTACTGACACATTAATCATCGGTTGGTACGTTATACATCTAGCATTACTGGCATTATTTCATAATTTTATGTTCGTATTATTCAGTTATTATTTTTGTATTATACCATTATTGACGCATTATCCATCAGTTGGTATGTTATACCTCTACCAATACTAGCATTATTCCATAATTATTAATATGTTATGCATACATTATACCTTATTTTATTCACATGTTATCCTTGCATTATTCATATGTTAACCTCACATTTTTGTATCAACAATCGAACAATTGTTATACTCGCATTATTCATATATATTTTTTTCACATTATACTACAAAAAAAAATAAAATAAAAAATCAGTTCGTGCCCTTAAAAAAAAATTCACACGGAAATACTCATATTTTTTAGAGTCACAGTTGTTCGATTGTCTTCTCTGCGCGTTTAAGTTTTTCGATTTTGACTGGTCATCTTTCTTTTGTTAGTCTTCATTTGTTATTGTTCTTCTTCTTTGGGTATTTGAGAACGAAATATCTACTTCTGCATTGAGGAACAAAATCTCTGCTTGTAACGGTTGGTCTTCTTCTTTGTGCATTTCAGTTCATCAATCTTTTTTGTTTGTCTTTCTTTTGTTAATCTTCATTTGTTGTTGTTGTTCTTCTTTAGGTATTTGAGAATGAAATATCTGCTTCTACATGTGGGAACAAAATCTTTGCTTGTAACGGTTGGTCTTCTTCTTTGTGTATTTTAGTTTATTGATCTTCTTTGTTTGTCTTTCTTCTGTTAATCTTCATTTGTTATTTGCAGAATTGTTGCAAAATCAACACTATCATATGCTTGTAACTATTGTTGCTCTTCTTTGGGCATTTGAGAATGAAATCTCTGCTCTGCTTGTAGGTTTAGTAACTGTTGTTGTTCTTCTGTTATTATTATTCATTTTTGCTATTGAGTTATACTAAGGTTGACTTATTCATTTTTGTTATTGACTTATTTTTGTTTTTTTATTTAAGAATTGATATATTTAGCTACACATGGATTAAAAA
Source organism: Tinospora cordifolia (assembly GCA_030144865.1). NCBI lineage: Eukaryota > Viridiplantae > Streptophyta > Magnoliopsida > Ranunculales > Menispermaceae > Tinospora > Tinospora cordifolia. Next base: position 1,542 of record JAJIYU010008324.1, on the reverse strand, counting down.
TGGGTCCATATTTCAAGGTTAAGTCTCACATCTAAAATTAGATAGCATTATTTAATGCTTGCTTGCATTATTTGAAATTTAAGTAATTTTCATTTTTTAGGTTGTTTCAAGAGTATAGAGATGGTGCTCGAAATTTTTATCAATTTTGTGCGTGCAAGTTTAGGAAATTTAGACATAATATCGTGTCTTGTACAAAATGCAAGAACTTGGATCGCCACCATTATGATTTAGTATATGAGCATTTAGTCATAAAAGGTATAGATCCTACATATATTAATTGGTTTTTTCATGGAGAAATGTTTGAAACATGTGGTTCTGTTTTCGAAGATATACCCATGAATGATACATACAAAATGTATAAGGACCATGCATATATTTAAAAAGATCATGATAGACAGAATGAACATGAAATTGAAGAGGAATACCTCACACATTTAGTTGAAGAGGCAGAGACACCTTTATATCCTGGTTGCTTGGAACATACTAAAATTTCAGCAACAATAAGTTTATTCAAGTTAAAAGTTTCATATGGTTTATTAGACACTGGGTTTAATGAATTGCTTATGTTAGTGATTTGCTTCCATATGATCATACTCTTCCTAGTTCTTTATATGCAACAAAAAGACTTCTAAAGACATTTGATCTTGGGTATGAAAAGATACATGCTTGTATTAATGATTGTTGTTTATTTAAAAATGAGCTACATGATGGAGATCTATGTCCCAAGTATGGTTCGTTTAAATGAAAATCTAAGCACACTAAAAAAAGACAAAAATCCCTAAGAAAGTGTTGTGTTATTTTTTAATAATTCCAAGACTTCGAAGAATGTATGGAGTGGCTGATATAGCTGAACAATTGACATGACATCAAAATAACAAAAGTACAGATGGGAAAATGAGGCATCTGGTTGATTTACCTGCATAGGAAATTATAAATGACAATGATGACTCTTTTGCATTATATCCTAGAAATATTAGATTTGAATTGGCTACAAATGGTTTTAATCCCTTTTTAAGACCTTAGTTTGAGGTACAGTTGCTGGCCAGTAATATTAGTTACATATAACTTGTCTCCATGGTTGTGCATGTTGAAGGATAATTTAATGTGGACATTACTTATTGCTGGGTTGAAACAACCAAGAAATGATATAGATATTTACTTAGCACTTCTGATAGACGATTTAAAATTGTTATGGACAAATGAAGTTGACATGTATAATACATTTACAAAATCAAAATTCAATTTAAGAGCAATCTTAATGTGAACTATAAATGATTTTCCTCCTTAGGCAAATATGTCTGGGTGGTCAACAAAAGAAAGATTTGCATGTCTTATTTGTCACTTGGATATTTGTTCTAAATGGTTAAATCATAGACGAAAATTTTCATACATGGGTCATAGAAGATTTTTAGTTCATGGCCATCCATATCGAAAAAAAGAGCTTGGTTTAATGGTAAACAAGAGCTACGAGGAAAACCAAAGTGGTTTACAAGTGAAGCAATTCTTGTAGAGGTAGAAAATATTGTAAATGACTGGGGGAAG
>JAJIYU010008323.1:0-18098 GCA_030144865.1 Tinospora cordifolia | reverse complement strand
TCCATCCATCCATATCCTCTTTTCATGGTTTGTTTTATTCATTTTGTTTTTTCTCCCTAACCAAAACGTGCCAAGCTTTGCTATTAAAGATTGTGTGGCCCAAATTCACCATCACCACCTACATTAATTGCTCAAATTCACCACCACTTAACTATTGCATAATTTATTCAAATACACCACCACCTTATCTTATCATTTTTTTTCTATCTTAATAACCAATTACATTATATTTACCTTTATATTATATCTTATTTGTTTGCTCAAAATCATATCACCCCATTTAATATATATAAATATTTCATTAAATATACTTTAGATAAATTATTGTTATTAAATTATTCAAACTTATTTATTCAAATAAATTTTTTTTTCACGTGATATTATTTATACATGTATGTACTTGTATAATACCTACTTATATACACATATGTCACATTCACGTGTTATGAAAATTCGAGTTGTTACACATAAGCTACTACCTTCCCCTCTTGCATCAACACCGCACCTAATCCATTTAGTGAAGCATCGCTATATAGGGCGTACTTCACACCATGGGTAGGTGTGACTAAAACAGGTGTTGAAGTTAACCTTTTCTTAATTTTTCTTAGAATGTCTGTTCACACTTATCATTCTAGAGGAACTTCTCTCCAATCCTGATTAACTTCGTCATCGGTCAGCCGATTTCAAAAAGTCTTAGATGAACCGGTGGTAGTATCCTACTAAACCTAATAAGCTTTTGATTTTTGTGACAGTCGAAGATTGCTTCCAGTTGGATACTGCCTCTACTTTCTTAGGGTCTACTGATATCCCTTTAGCTAAAACAACATGTCCATGGAACTTGACCTTTTTCATCTAAAACTCACACTTGTTAAACTTGGCGTATAGCTCATTTCTCCTCAAAACCTATAAAACAATATGCAAGTGTTCCATGTGTTCAACCTTTAATTTGGAGTAAATCAGAACAATCTATTTTCATTAGATCCATAAATGCAGTTGGCGTGTTGGTCAAGCCAAACAACATCACTGTGAACTCGAAGTGCCCATATTAAGTTCTAAAAGTTGTCTTATATATGTCGGACTCTCTGATCCTCAACTAATCGCACCCTGACCTTAGATCAAATTTGGATAAGTGAGTGGCTCCCCTCAACTGATCAAACAAGTCTTCTATTCTCGGCAATGGCTACTTGTTCTTGATCGTTACTTAGTTCATCCTCCTGTAGTCTATACATAATCTCATGGATCAATCCTTCTTATTCACGAAAAGCATTGGGGCTCCCCACGATGACTCGCTAGGTCTAATAAATCCCTCCTCGTGGAGCTCATCCAATTGTGTCTTCAATCAGTTCCATCCGTGCCATTCTATAGGGTCGAATGGCTAGGGGATCAGTGCTTGGATGCAACTCAATCTTGAACTTAACTTATCTGTGTGGTGGAAGTCCAAGTAGATTGTTAGGCAACACATCCTCATAATCCCATACAACAGGTATATCCTGTATCTCTCTTGACGTCTCTACATCCTCTTCAAGTAACTGTCTAAAGTCCTCTTTCTACTTCATAGTGTACAACATAGCTAACATAGGACTCCTTGGCAATTTCTGCAAATCCCCAGTTATCTTTAATACCTCGCCCCAAAGGTAGCTTTAGGGTCACTCTTTGTCTCTAACAGTTGATCCGTGCTTGATATTGGTTCAACCAGTCCGTACCCAATATCATGTCATATCCATAAAAATGAAATGCACAAAGATCGGTCAAAATTAGTTTGTTTCCAAATCTGAGATCACATCTACAACACCTCCTCGAACTCACAGTAGCCCTGATGGGTGTGACTACGTCTAATGTCACTGACAATGGACTTGTTACCAATTGTAGTATATCCACTAGGTTTTCAGAAATAAAAGATCTAGTGGCACCCGAATCAAACAAAACCCACACAGCGACGCCAATCAAAAGAAATGTACCTTCCACTGCTAGAGTGGGATCAGTCTAGGCGCCTGCGACATACAATCGAACCTAATTTCTTTGTTGTGGTTAGGAATGTGGTTGTTGCATCTGTTGTGGGCAACTATTCTGCCCATTTGTCTGTTGGTGTTGGTGAGGGGCTGAGGCTAGTGCTCTATTACGATAATACCTAGCCAAATGCCCTCTCTGGTTGCACACAAAACACAACCCTTGTCTTTTAGCCCTCTCTTTATGATTATCAGTTGCGCGGTCTAGTTGTGCCTACTGGGTCGGTTGCCTATCATAAGCATACGTCTGGCCTTCAGTCTGAGGTGTTTTGTGCCCATCTTGCCTACTCTTCTTCTTCTGTGGAGCTCTCACGGCCTGACCTAGCTTTGACCTCTTTTTTATGTTTCTTAATGCATGCTCATACTCGAGGTTTCGCTCGACCAACTGTGTTATCTCGACTGTCTCTTTCAAAGTAGTTAGCTTCAGAGGAGCTATTATCTTCCTTATCTCTACCTTCAGTCCCTCAGTGAACCTGTTAGTCTTGGACTACTCGTCCTTCGTCAACTCTAGGACAAACCTAGATAGTTTGGTGAATCTCTGCTCATACTCAGCCACTGTCATGATCTTCTGAGTCAACCGTATGAACTCAGTCTGTAATTGTCGAATCTTTGCTATAAAGAAAAAGTGGCCATAAAATAAAGCCTTAAATTGTTCTCATGTCATGTGTAATAATCCCACATCGAACTAGCCACTGAATGTTGCCTGGGCTATAAGTGTATTCACGGGTATCTACAATTGACAGCCTTTTGGGGGCTCAGCTTCGAATCTCGCCAAGAACAAAACTTCGCACGCTGGGCGTGTCTAAGGTGGGGACAATATCGTCGAGTTGTAGGCCTAGGGTGTTACAAATGATATAAGAGTTATTTTGTGTGTGACAGAGGTGTGAGTCCTGAGGATAAGACTGCTCACAAAGGGGGTAGATTGTAATAATCCCACAACGGGCTGGCCACGGAGTATTGCCTAGGCTATAGGTGCATTGGCGGGTATCTACAATCGACGAAACCTTTTGGGGGTTCGAGTTTAAGTATCGTCAAAAACAAAATCCACATGCTGGGCATGTCTAAAGTGGGGATAATATCGTTGAGTTGTGGGCCCAGGGTGTTACATCATGACCGTCTCATCCACTGTGGGGTCGTTCACAATCATTTCCCACCAATGGTAGGCGAGTGCTACAAACTGATGCACTGCAAATGCAACTCTCCTAGGTCTGATAACCCCCTACAGCATTCAAATGCTTGTTCATTTCTGTGAACCATCTATCTACTGTCCCATGATCGATCATCCCATCAAACGTAGTAGGTCGTTGCTTCTAAAACTCAATTAATAAGTCATTCTGCTCCTTATCATCCATAATATGCTGGCCCTGTGCTACGGGACCAATGGGAATCAGTGTTTGACTAGTCTGAGGCTGACGTTGTGCCTCTGGCTGTGACTGCATCGACATCGGTGGCTACAAGATCGTCACAACCTACTCCACTACTCTTTGAGTGATCTCAAAGATCATCTCGGGCATCATCATCGCCCTTCTTGTATTTCTTCTAGTTCTTGCCATGATTTGCAAGTCAAATGTTACTTTAGTATACAATAGTTTAATCATTCGAAACAAAAATTCTTTAGTAATCACAGTTAATCATGAATTTATTTTTACTTCAATTTGGGTTACATGCACCCTTTCTCTCCAACTGTGGATACAAAATATTCTTACCAATTGTGATGATCGTCATCATTTACTGTATCCTTTTTGATTGTTGTTAGCAATCCCAGAAGTGTACAAGATCGTAATAGTAATAACTAGTAGTGACCGGGTATCGTCCTCAGGTTACAGATATTAGTTAATTATCTTAATAGCATTCACTTTATTAAGGCTCCTAATAGAGTTTGATTTGTTTAAATCTGAATTTAAATTAAAAATTATTGAAAGCAACAAAAATCTATTTCAAAAACTATGTTGAATAATTATCTAGGATAGTAAATTCTTTTGTTCTTACCTTTAATTCCTATTCCAATTAATTGAACTCCTATTATTTTAGGTTCTAGCACTTATCATCAAGGCCCTCTCCCGAGGTACCCTAACAACTATCAATCTTGTTCCCCAATACCTTCTCCCAAGGCACACAGTTAACAATTTAATGCCTTGTGAACAGTAATCACGTGTAATCTCCTAAATAATCGACAACCTTTTGTCAATCAACTGATTTAGGTTTATATTATGATAATCTAAGTATTAAACCTCTATCCTAAGTTAGTTTAATAGTTTGAGATCATAATATAATGGTTAGTAAACATTAAGCATTAAACACCCAGAATATAAAACAATACATCAAAATCAATTAATTGAAATATGAAATCTCAGGATCCTACATAAGAAATTTACATCTTAGACTTAGGATTAATTAGCCTAACATTATAATAAGTTCAAACATTAAAGAATAACGAATGCAAGATAACATACTCAAAACTTAATCCTTGATCTTCAATCCTTTGTTGTTCTTGTTCTTTGTCTCTGTTCGGCAGTCAAAATCAACTAATCTTTGGAGTGCAGAGTACTTAAACCCTAATATACTTTCCTATTTATAATATAACACTTAAAACCCCTAAACAAAATTAGAAATAAATTAATTAATCACATTATTGCAGTCAATGACCGCGGTAATCCTCGTCCCTAGTTGAAAATATGATTTTTTGGCATTTTATGAACCGCGGTCACTACTCGGTTATTGTTTTCTTCACAATATGCATGTTATGGTTACCACGTTCACTCGTCTGATTACCGCGATAACCAGTGTGACTTATTTTTCTGCGATTTTTTGGCTTTTCTCCAACTATCTCAGTTATCAGTTTATATCCTGCGATAATTGGCTGCTCTTCTTTGATTTTAGCTTTTTTTCCCTCTTTATATTGTGATTCTTTCTCTGTTTCGCTCTTATCCTGCACAAACACTAAAGAAACTTCCCCAGACATGATTTTCTTATAGAAAGGCTATAAACAACGCTTAATAATTCTCAAATGCAATAAAATATGTAATTTCTATCATAAATGCTCATGCCACTAATCATGCACAAATGTATTTGATTTTCTACTAAACTTCTATAAAATACTTATAAACTACCCATAATAACGTTAATCTATTATGCAACTAACAAATACTACCAAACTTAGACCATTGTTCATCCACGAACAATGATTTAAATATACATGTTATACCATATACAATTGAATTCATTTTCACCCATCATTGTAACTTCAATCATTCATCCCTATAGTTTAGAATTCATTAACACGTCCCTAAAGTTGCTCAGGTTGTCTAAATTTTCAGCTCATCCTCTATTCTTCTTTAATTTCACTCTCTCATTTGTCAGTATCTTAATAATCCTAGACTTTGCAAGTAATTTGCCGTTGTCATTCTACTTATAGAAATCATTTTCTAAGACTTGAGTATACAAACCCTTTCAATGCTCTCCTCTATCAATCATTTACTCAAGTCAAGCTAGAGTCAAGATCGATAGTATTTTCTTTAGGTTGTAATGTGAGCTGGCTCAGGGTACAAGTGTGATGTGATATTTATTCTGACTCAAATATTCATTCAAAAAATGACAACCTATTTTATTTAATGCAGCTAGGTTCTTTATGAAGTAATTTCTTGTTTTCTTCATTTTTTCCCATAATCTTACTTTCATAGCTCCCCAAACTTAGTTCATCACAAGTATTACAATATGTACTTATATATATACACTTATGCAAAAGTAAAAAGTTCAGTTTTCATTGAAAATACTGAAACAGATGTAATTCCCTTTCTATTTCTATTTTTTTTAAAATAATACATCAAAACTAAACTCTCGACACATGTACATTCAATATCAACATTCTTTCCTTCTTTCACATCTCAAAGTGGGCAATATTAAACCATGAGTGTACATAAATGGGTGCAATTGAAATATTTATAAAAGGATAATTGGTTTATATGATGTTTAAATTCATAACAAGAAAATAAACTATAAGGCTCAAAATTGGCTACAGATGGTTAGTATGTTTCGGGTCAACCTTTAGGCTATTGCTTAAACAATTATGGCCAACGTCATTTCCTTTCTAAAGTTCTTCCTAAGCAATTTTCAAGATAGAATTAATTATTTCAAGGGTTCGTGAAAAATTCATTTTATTTGTAATTTGGTTTCTACTCTTCACTTTCTCGATTTCAGATTCTCAATCTACCTAAGACTACAGGGTTCCATCAAAGTTAAATTTCAAATAAACCAAGCACACAGACTTTTTGAACATATCCTAGTTCTTTTTCTCATTGTTATGTAGGAACTTCAAATGTCATTAGTCACTTAGTGAATGTTTCAATCATTATGGTATGAATCTAACTTAATTGACTCATACTATATGACTTAACATGATCCTAAAACATGCAAGACAAAACACCTTAAAATAAATAAATAAATAAACATGAAATAAAAAGAACAATTAAACTTGACACGTTGAAGAAATTCACACCCTCAAACTTGAATAGTGCCTTGTGCTCAAAAGCACACTGATGCACACAAACGGGAGAGCAAACATCAAATGCATGCATACAAAAAGGTAGAAAAGTTAGTCTGGAGTTCACAAAAGATCTGGGCAAACAGATTAATAATAGAAAGAGTCAAACACAGTAGAAATGTATACAAATGCAAATAAAAGTGAAAGAAAATACATCCCGAAAAATAAATAAATCATCAGTCATCTTCAAAAACTTCTGCCTTTGTGATAAAGTCATTGTCATCAGCTCCATCATCATCATCATCATCATTAGCTGGTGAAGCAGGAGGCACTAGAGGAGCACAACAAGTCATATTCATGTAAGGAATGATGTAGCGAGGAGGAGGGTTAGTTTGCGCCATAGCTGGGTTATTCCTGTGTAACCACTATGTGATGTAGGCTAGGAAATGCATGATAATGTGCAAATCGGAGGGCTGTGTAGTAGATGAAGAAGGTGCTGCAACAGTAGATGATGAAGGTGGGGCTACAGCAAATGGAGAAAAATGACAATCCCTTTTTGTCAACAAAGTGAAATTTATCAAAAAAATCTATGCAACGGTTCGAAATACTTACAAAGCCAGTGTGAAAATGCAGTTCAGAAAGAAATATAATGAGGTCTATGGCCAGATTTGATACATTCCAAAATTTATAAGAAATACAAATTAAAAGCCAGAGGGCGCATGCCGGTTTAAATTATTTACAACAAGATGATAAAATATTAAATAAAAAAGGAAGCAAATATGACAACCTCCAAGTGAGGTCTCAACCAAAAAGACGGCCTCTCATGGTTCGTCTACTCCTGCAATGTCAATGATCACCTGAAATGAAATATGGAGTGAGCTCGAGAGCCCAGTGGATCATCCCTACACATCACCAGCATTATGCAAACCAGAATACAAAACATGCAAACATTTTATTACATTAGGGCGTTTCAAACACTATATTGGTTATTTTGTCGTACGCAAGATCGAAAGAGTCTTGTTCTTGATGTCCCCTGTGTGGTTCGGGAGCGAATCCAGGGGTAACACACGATGACCGGTTACCTTTTAGAACTACGATTTAAGGATGAAAGTCTACAATACCTCTCTGTTTGAAGACACAATTGGTTGTCGCAATCAACTTGGGTAGGGACACCCACGATGACACTCAAAGGCCGATCATTGTCTTGGTAGGTGGAATTATTAAATCTTAATTTAATCTTCTTTGGTTGCACATTCCATTCCAAGTCACGTATAGTCATCATATGTAACACTTTAAAATAAACAAATCAAATATTGTTCGACCATTCATGGAAATCAACGTATGAAATCTCTATCTATGCATGCTATATCACAAGTAACCAAGCATCATGGACACACATCAAGTCATTCCAATCAAGATCAATCAGATTTGCCCTATCATGCTTTGCATGATAGGGCACACCCACCTTGTAATTCCTTCTCTTAAGCATGATAGGGCACACCCACCTTGTAATTCCTTCTCTTCTGCCCTTGCTCCTTGTCGTGTTCGCTTTAGGTCTTTAATCTATCTCCCATTTTAGGAAGATAGGGGACGGATCAACACATAGCCAATGGGATCTCCATCTGAGAGTTATGAGGGGGTCGAGGTGTGCTGGGGAAGAGTCTGATCTTCAAATGCTTCTTCAAGACTGTTTTCTAGATGATAGGAATGATCAAGTAGTATGGATCAATGATTCGTGCGGCGAATTCTCTTGAAAATCTTTCTTTTCACTATTATTGGACAATCCGACGATTCAACTGTCTATGATCTTAATGGATCTTTGGAAAGCTCCTATCCCATCTAAAGTTAAATTCTTTGGATGGGAAATGGATTCAAAGAAGGTCAACATGGGGGAGACCGTGCAAAAGTGGTTCCCAAATCTGTATCTATCTCCGCATTGGTGTTCGTTATGTAATCATGATGGAGAGTCAGTCGATCATATCTTCATGGGATGCTCTTATGCTAGAGATGTGTGGGATAGGTGGAAACGACACTTCCCGATTTTTTTTGAAGATAACAATCAAGATCTCTAGTTTAGCTTATGGTTCGAGACGAGATTAATTAGCGACGGCGAGGTCATTGGATATAGCAAGTATGGTAGTCATTTGGTGCCTATGGAAGGAGTAGAATGCGCATATCTTTGCGGAGAAATCTCGATTGTCTGTCTCACTATCGGAGGAATCTTAGTACTTAGCTTCTTTTTGGGTTAGCAACTGTAAAATGTCTTTGGGCTTCTCTTTGTCAGATTGGTTGAAAGGGTGGAGAATATTATATAGCAGGGTAAGGTCGAGTAGTTGGCAAGTTGTTTGAGGTTTTTCTTTGTCATGGGTGTTTTGCTCATCCTCTTGTATTATCATCCACTTTGTTAATAAATCTATATGTTTCTTTAAAAAAGTGAATCCCCTTTTCCAGCCACTTGATGAATCTCCTTTTCCAGCCATCCACCACTCCCATAACACCTCTCCACCCAACAAAGTATGCTCATCCTCCATCTAGCACTCTGTCTTCCAGTTTTCCTCTGCTGCTCCATCATTTCAAAATCAGCTTTCGAAGAATGGTTAAATCATTTGGCTCTGGCAATTTGATTGATCGGCTCCTACTATCCCCATACACTTAGTTTATCTTTTAGTTTCTTTTATTCTAATTGAAAGTCAAAGACTTACCCTATGTTCTCTATCTTATTTCACTTGAACTTCTCCATTCAAAACCTTTTCTATCTTGTTTACAATATGAAATTTTTTGTAAAGATTTTCCAAACATTCCCATCTAGCAACATTCTTATCTGTTGCGACAAACATCACAGAGTGCTTCCCATTTTCCACATCTGTAACTCTAATAAAAACATCCACTACAAGTGGTGTGCATTTATGCTAGCACCGCATAGCGATTAGTTTAATGAAATCTCTTAAAACTTCCATCCTATCTTGATTCTCCAGTTGTTGCTAATGTCCAATGCAACCATGCAATTGACCTTGCATCAATATCGATTGAGAAAACATTCAAACTTTTTACTTCCTTTACCTTGGTGTCTATGCCACCTCCACGTAGACGATCTCTTAACTCTTTCTCTGACATTCAACGAAGTTTATTTGAATTTTGATGTCTTATTGAGAATTTTTAGCTCTTCACGTCTATGTAAAATTTATTCTACACTTCTCTCAATTAGTTAGCTTAAAAATCTTCATGTCAAAATAAACTTTTTCGGAGTACTTCTGATTTTCAAGTGACAAAAGTTCATGGCAAAGTTCCAATCCTTGCTTGTAGCTTATTCATGCCCTAGGACCATATTCGTTATGACTTAGCCTCAACGGAGAACAAAATTCATCTCAATGTCATACACCAAGTATATGTGCATGTAAATTAGTATTAGATCCATCCATGTAGGCTTTATGGTGAAAGAGAATGTACCTTTGATAAAAGTATATGTGCACAAAATAAATTTTGCCTTACTTTTCAATGTTTTCTCCAATTGTTGGAAGCTTATTGAGAAATTGTAAACATCCACTTTATAAAGGAGGCGATATGACTGGAGATATAAACTTGGTTTGGTTTTCCTTGGCCATTTTATTGGTTCAACTACTCGTCTCAATGTTTTTTTTTTGTTTATTCTCGTTTCTCATGCCGCCTCTTTAGGACAATTCAATTGCCTCCTTGCTGAGCATTTGAATCACAATTTCCCTGGCTTCCTCATTGAGATATGGATTGTTACATGTTTAGTCACTGACTTGCATTAGTAGGATAAATGCGTGTAGCTCAGGTCCCCAGTACCAATATCAAAATGACACTAAAAGCTGGAGGATATAATACAATAGAGTCCCATGTAAATGCATCAATACCAAGGCAAGCCCACTAGGATGAGAAGGGAACTTCTCACAACTGCATCAGTATTTTGAAAGCACCATAACAAGTTTACTAAGAACATTCATTCAATATAGTCCCATGACCCTAATACCACCCAACAAACATCCTTTATCTCTGTGTTTTACTCATATCCAGCAAGCATATGTACCATAAAAAGTAAAGATTTTTGGTGGACTTTGGCACAGAAAAAACTCAACACAACAAAGATAATGCAAAGAAGATTTTCAAACACTCGCTTCTCTCTACATTGCAGTGTTTTATGTCAAAGTGAAGGTGACTATGCATAGTATATTTTCTTATTTCCATTGCCTAGGAAGTTGTGGGGGGAGTGGTATTCCTTTTCAAGAGGTAGATTTTCAAGGCCACAGCAGGTGGAGGAAGGATTAACTCTGTGCTATATACACTTTTTGTTAGAAGATGAGAAAGGAATTGAAGAGCATACTAACCTACATTATGGTCAATATGGATACACGAAATAAGAATTTTTCATAGTACAACAAAACCTGATATACAGCTTTGGGAGAAAATTAAATTGAAAGCCGCCTCATGGAATTCTGTGTCACCACTAGCAAAAAGGTTTTTCAATTGTTGAATGGCTGTATAGTTGGACAATTGTATGCATGCAAATAATTTCAATGTCACATAAGCGTAGAAGATAGGAAACTTAAGTGAGTTTCATGTCTATTAACTCCGGTGATCATTGCTCAATTTCTCAGTAAAATCAATGTTTGTATCTGCTTAAAAAAAGAAAAAGAAACAAAAAACAAGAAAAAAAAAAGTAAGCCTTTTCACAACAACATAGATTCAGGCATTCAGCTACATGAATATACTCCATCCACCAAACTCTATCAAACAAGCAGTTCAATCTTTCTAGACTGATTTTGTCCATGTCATTTAAGTCTTCTTCTACCTCTATCATTACTCTAGATTGGTAATAGGTCATTCTTCTCTAGTGGATCATCTAAATGTCTCTCTTGTATATGTCTAAACCACCTTAATTGGTTTTTTTTTTTCTCATTTTATCCTCAATTGGGCTTTTCCTATTATTTCTCGAATACATTATCTATAATTCTCATTTAATGTTTTACCACATACTCATGTTAATAAATGCATTTTCATTATACATAACTTGTTCACATGTTATTCTTTTATGGCTCAACATTTTCTTTCATACAACATAGCTCAATGGATGAACAAACAATAGATTGCATCTTAGGAGAAGTACGGAATCTCAACTAATTGTGGTATGGAATCTCAACTAATTGTGGAATAAGAAGTGAAATACCAACCAGGAGTTCCACATACTTCAGTTGAGAGCTTTTCTCTTGCAATATTAGTTCTAGAATTAACTTTGATTTTGGCTTTATCAACTGATGGTGCCTTTCCCCTTCTCCTTTTCTGTCCACTCTGTGAAACTTCTGAGATTGTGATAGAGTTTAGTGCAGATTCTTCATCATATGAATTATCAGCGTTTGTTTGTGATGAAGTACATCCAGAATGAGCCAATTTAATCTCCAAGGGTCCATGTTCATTAGTTACTGGATCACTTTGCCCTGAAAGATATAAATAATAAATAATAATTTTTCTCATAAAGACAATATGAAATTTCTCAGAGCAGCAAAAAAATGGGTACCATCTTTCTCGTTTTCTAGAAAATGTTTCAAGGCCAATAGAAGATGATGCTTAGAACCTCTAGCAGGGATCCCGAAACTCCTGAAAAATTCATAAGACATGATGAAAAATTTTCCAAAGACCATGCACCAACCACATGCTGGCAGAAAGCTTTCTTCATATTAATATGTACAACTATAACATGTATACAATAAAATAAAGAACCTCAAAAACATATAACATGGATTTTTTTGGCATGAAAGAATGTGCCTTAAAGATACAGGTTGAATGTGGCTTTTATGAGCATATGGTAAATGAGATAAAATAAAGTCCCCATGCTTCAACTTTCTAATACAGAACTAATGAATATATTGACCTATTAGGAGTTTTACCAAACCCCAAGTTACTTTTTCAGATGGAGCTCTCTATTAATAAAACTATTTCCAGGGGAAATGAATTGTAGGGAGAATCAAATACCTGCAGGTCATCTAGTTTCTATAAATTGAATTTCAAAATCAATTTGATTGGACATGAATTCAATTGAATGAGGGGATTTTTTCTGTGGGTGGTCAATATGGTAAAGACATTGTCACCAAAAATTGACTTATTCTAAATTTCTCCATATGATCATTCAAAGTTCAAGAGCCCATCAATCTTGATGTTAATCCAGATATATAAGCCAATTTCCCATTCAAGGAGAAGATGTCTTGCTTTCATTTTTAAACTTACCCTTCCTTTCCAAAAAGAAAAAATACCATCCATTTTTATTCATAAGAAGTTCCCTTATCCAATGCAACAAAGATAAAAAGGACCTCTTAACCCACCTATAGAAATGTAAGACAATAGTCTTGATCAACTTTTTAAGAATTCTACCGAGAACATCAGTTGCATTACAAATGTTCTCCAGCACCCTCATTTGTTGAAGAAATTAGCCGTTAATATATATATATTGTTCCAAGAGCATCGATTCATCATTTAAAATTGGGACAAAGAAAAATTCAAAATGGACTGCCCCAATTCATTTGTTTGCTAGAGAAGATTGTTGAGTCAAAAAATTTAATTATAAGATCAATTCGTAGACCATAAAAGTAAATGACTATAACCACTCTAAGCTATAGGTTGGCGTTGCATGGGTATAGGTGAAGATGACCATTTTAATATGCCTTTAGAAAACTCTAACAGCACTCACTTCTAAAGACCATACATATGCACACGATGCACCATAACACTATACATTTTTCATTCTCGCAATAAGTTCCTCGATTCAGTGTATGACTAACCCTTCATTAGACTTCTAACAGAAAAAAGATAGATGTTTCTCATATAGATACATTTTCATGAAAATTCATCATTTTCCTAAAAACCGACAATAAATTTTCTTTTCTTCTTTGCATTATGTCTATAATATCTCAAAAAACAAAAGTGTCCAGAAATTTTATATACTTACCTTTGACACTTACCTTTGACAACCTTAGTTTAAAATAAAAAGCGGGCCATATAACCGCAACAGTTCAAACATGTTAAGCTGCAAAACAAAATCAAAAGCATTGATTGATTAGAAAACAACAAACCTCTTTTGTGCGTTTTCTGTTGTTTGACGAAGAGTCGGAAGACAGAAAACGCTCAGAACCCACCATAGCTCTCGCTTTCGCACCCAAATTCCTCTGTGGCGCTGCTGCTGCTGCTGCTACTACTACTACTGATACCGCAAGCCGGCTGACTAATTTCATAAAAGCTATACTTGAAACCATTTTATTTATGTGTTATAAATGGTATTTATCACCCCTTATGATTAAGAGTTTATATAAATAAGTATTCACATTATAAATAATGTACTAAGGTTAAAATTTAAAAATAAAAAAATTTTTCTATTTTTTTATTCTTTCAAGTTTGTCTTTTAGTAGTTTTTTAATTTTTTAGTAATTTTTCTTTTATTTTATTACAGTTCTACTTTTATTTTTAATTTATTAACTAATTGATTATTTAACGCTATTTGAGATTTAAAATCAAGAAGTACTATTCATAGTTCGAAATCAATCAATTTTTCTTTTCCTTTCTTTCCTTTGGGCACTTTGTCTTTTTTTTTTTCTCCCTTTTCTTCAAAGTCGTCGGTGTTGTTGGTCGTTTTGCTTCTGTAGTATATGTAACAATTGTATACCTCCTACATTCATATAATATACAGATAATATAAAACAAATATTTATAAAATAAAAATGAATAGTGTTTATTAATACATGCAAAAGATAAAAAAATGATTTCGTTATCAAATTATCACTGCATATGATATAACGGCAATAATATACCATATATATTATGGTATTATACCATATGTATACATTTGTATACTCCATAACAGTGTTCTATTTCATTTATATTTTTTTCTCAAATTATGTATTTTCAAGCATTTTAGTATAATTTTTAAATGCAAAATTTTACAATAATAAATATACGTACTCTATAAATTCAGATTTGTTTGATTTCAATGTTCTATTTACATTCATTGTAGTTTTGGCTTATATGAAGCATTTCATCAAACAATTATAATGCACGGTATACTGTCAACTATTAATCAATGGTATTCGCGTACGAATTATATACAAAAACTATGCTAATTTATTAAATTAAATTAATTGAATTTTGATTACAAAATAGGAACACGAATATTTGAAATTTATTATTATGCTAGAAGTATTCAATTTTCTTTTTTTAAAAAAAAATTCTATATTATTTTCACTCAAACTCTTTTATTTTATGGGTATGTCATCCAAACTCTTTACTCCAACTTTTTTAACTTTTATTTTATTATATTATATATATATATATATATTTAATAAAAACTAGGTAGTCAGTCACATGACCAATGAAGAAAACTTGAAATCTATTCAATGTGTTTTCAAGTTTGCTTTTTTTTTTTTAATTTAACGTATAGCTTTGAACCGTTTGTACAAATTGTGATGCATTTAAGACTATTTTACATTAAAAATCAAGCTCTAAGTCTAAAGTTTAAAAGGAGTAGTTCTTATAAAAAGTGTTATGAGACGTATAGGGGAGGGATTAGGCCATTGCATTTTCCTCCCCTTCCCCAACACTATGCCAGAAAAAAAATCCTGTCGGGTGTGTGTGTGAGTGGGTGTGTGTGTGTGTGTGTTCCCTTCGCTTAGTCCCACATCGCCTCGCAGACCTTACCTGGTTAGGCTTATACCTTTGGTTCGTGTCTCCCAAAAGTCAGGATCCCTTTTGGGTAGAAACTCCTTGGGTTTGGGTCTAGCGTGGGTTGGGTCTGTGGGTGCTTGTTGGGTCTGAGCTTCCTGTTCCCATGTTTCCTCCCCTTCCCCAACACTATGCCAGAAAAAAAAAACTAATTTAAAAAAAAAACGAAATTAAAGACCCTAATATTCGAAGGGAAAATCCTAAAATGGATTATTACAATTTTTTTAAAAAAATTTTGAACATGAATATTAACATTTAGGGCAATTGCAATGCTCCTTTAATGCGTTGAGGTAGTGTTTAATGGAATGCCACCTTAGCACCAAGAGTGTTGAGCGTTCAGTTTGCATCGAAAACTCAATACTCTTGTTTCCCTCTTTAACAAGGTCTGGAGCGCATTAAATGCGCTCATTGTCCCCAGCGCTCGTTTAAGCGCTGGGAATGCCCTTATAAATAGAGAACCTTTATTTTTAGGAAAAAATACGTATCTATACATTATTATGTAATATATTACAAAAATATTGAGTATTACAATCGTATACAAGTAATCAACTTTTAATTACATAAATACCAGAAACATTTACACATTTTAAAACAAAAAAAACCTCCGTTAAATAGAACAGTTACCATTTCGAACAGAGAAATATCGCGAAATCAGGAAAAAATATAGAAAGCAATCATAGACGATCTGTTTATCGTGAACAGATCTGTGCAATCAATCTGAAACGTAGAAGAACACGAAGAAAAAAACGAGAACATTCCAGTATTTGAAACGTAGAAGAACGCGAAGAAGACTGTAATCAGAATAGCAGCAGCAGGTATGTTCTATAGGATTTTCAGAACATTGCATACCTGATTTTTTTTTTAATCTTCAACAAAAAATTAGGGATAAATTGGCGTATACAGCATATTGTGTGTTTCATGAATTGATCCGTATCAAATACGTCCAAAATCACTGGATATTGTGTGTTCAACAATGTTTACAGTATATATTGATTCTTTTCCTTGGTTTCTGAACGTTAAATAATGTGTTGACCTTCAGTTTTGCATTCATCTTATACTATGACTGCGAAGTGTTTGAAGAAAACTCTGAAAGACAATAAACTAAAATTAAGAATCGAGATTTCAATATGTAAATGAATACATGTTACATTATGATTAGCTTTTTTCAGCCACTGCAACGATGGATCTAACAATAAATAATATACATATTGTATCTAATGAATTATTGAATACTATGAATAATGTATATATTGTTTTATGAGTAAACAAAATGTTTTCTTAATAAAAAATTAACTGATTCCTCTAAACATGTTGGATCTGTATATTTTCTGTATGTTTGTATATGATGACAATGATTGATTGATTTGTTTATAATTGTATAAGTATGATAAATGACTTTGATTACATATTTTAACTTCAAACTGACGATTATTATTATTTCCTGTATATTTGTTGCATATCATTTGTATATTTATTGTATATTTCATGAATATTTCCATAACAGAGTATGATTGCAAATCATTATAAAGAAAATTCAATTCAATTCTGCATACATATTGTATTTCTTGTATATTTCATATTTATTATACATTCATTTTATCAGGTAATGAAATGTTCAATAGACTACTTGTATATTTATTGTATATTTCGTGAATATTTTCATAACAGAGTATGATTACAAATCATTGTGAAGGAAATTCAATTCAATTCTGCATACATATTGTATATTTCTTGTATATTTCATGTATATTATACATTCAAGCTGTATATTTCTTGTATATTTCTTGTATACATTATGTTTCCTACACAGTAAACAATTCATTTTATCAGGTAATGAAATGTCCAATAGATTCCTTGTATATTTATTGTATATTTCGTGAATATTTTCATTGCAAAGTATGATTGCAAATCACTGTGAATGAAATTCAATTCAATTCTGCATACATATTGTATATTTCTTGTATATTTCTTATATATTTCATGTATATTATACATTCAAGCTGTATATTTGTTGTATATTTCTTGTATACATTATGTTTCCTACACAGTAAACAATTCATTTTATCAGGTAATAAAATGTTAAGTAGATTCCTTGTTTATTTCTTGTATATTTCGTGAATATTATACATTCAAGTTGTATATTTGTTTTATATTTCTTATATAAAGTATGTTTCCTGCACTTTAACCAAATTAATTGGGCAGATAATAGTTGTTCAGTATATTTCTTATATATTTCTTGTATGTTCTGCATAAAGGTTGTATATTTCTTGTATATTTTGTGTATACATTATGTTTTATGCACATTAAGCATTTCACTTCAGATGTATATTTTTTTGTATATATCTTGTATACATATGTATATTTATGGTATATTTATTGCATATTATGTGTATACAGTTTGTTTTCAGATCATTGTACAATTCAACTCTTGCGGAAATTACTTTTTCTGTATATTTTTTATATATTTGTTGCATACAGATGAAAATTTGCGGTATGCAATGCATATTTGTGGTATATTTATTGTATATTATGTGTATAGAGTCTATTTTTTATAACATTTGGATTATATATTAGGTATATTTTTTGTATACAGATAGTTTCCTTTATCATTGTTCAATATATGTAACTTAGATGTAGTTAATGTATACATCTTGTATATTTTTTGTATATCATTCTTATTTTTCTTTGACAAGTGATAATGAATAAGATAACAATTTTAGTTCATCACTGTGGGGAATGGGTCAATTCAAACAAATATACAAATTTTAAGGTGGATGGTTTGCTACTATCACTCAACACAACTTTCATGATGTTGAAAGGAATTTTGGCTGATAAACTGAAAGTAGATTTACAAAGGAGATCACTAGAAATAAGATATCAAGTTCGAGAAG
>JAJIYU010008322.1:0-18093 GCA_030144865.1 Tinospora cordifolia | reverse complement strand
ATTCAGAAAAGGGCAGTTGTTATTTTCAAAACTTTGATACAAATTAATGTGTGAATATGTATTTATTTACAATGATTTTATGCAAATAATTATACTTTTGTTGAAAGTGATCAGTCAGGTAACATTTGTTTTTGTGGGAATTAATTACACTTTTTTTTTTCTTGTCAAAGGGAAAAAAAAAATACACTACTTTCTTCAATCATTCATTTACTCTTTGTCTAGTATAAAATGGACATCTTAAAAAGCTACAAATAGTTGTGTCACTTTTTGTCTATAACAAGATCGTTAAATAAAGTTATTAATATAACATTAACTTCTTAAATTAGAATAAGTTCTATTTTTTTTTTATCCCTAGCTAGCTAGAAATATCCAAGAGTTGAATGGACAAGGAAAAGTAATATCCTTTTTGTTTCATTGTTTTTTCAAAATCAAACACCTACATATGTAGGAATTTATCTATTTATTATTTCTTTTTTTTTTATTATTATCAATCTAACGATCTCTATTTATTTTTAAAATAAAATTATTTTTAAAAGTGTTTGACAATACTTACTTTTAGCAAAATTACAATTAAAAAAAGAAAATTTTTATTTTACTTTAAATTTAAAAAAAAAGACAATTTAAAAAAAATAGATATTTTTATTGCAAAAAACACTTTTATTAAAAAAGACCATTATTATTTGCCTCCCCTCCTTTTTCTTTCACAACAAAAAGACAACTAATTTACCTTTACTCTTACTCCATCCCCTTTTCATCATTTTAACATGTTTCTTTTCTTCTTTTTTATTTTATTTTAATTATTTTATATTGCTTTGCTTTAACCTACTAATAGAGTTCTTTTTAGAATATATATATCAAATATTTATTGATTTATTGAGTATCATTTTTTTAATAAAATCCTTTTTGTATTTAGCCAACCACCATCATTTCTTTATGTATTTTTTCTATATCACATGGAACACACTACAAAATGCGTGTAATATTAAAAAACCCACTAAAGTTTTATCTTTTACTCTGATAGAATTTTTTAAATAATATTTAAAAAATAGAGTTCAATTAAATTAAAAGATTGAGGGTAAACATACCTACCAAACAAATGATAAGGGTACAACACAATGATGAAAATCGAAGCGAAGTAATTCTTAAATTTTCTCTACAAACTCTTTTTTTTTTTTTTTTACTTTTTCTTTTTCATTTCAAATAATGTACAAGAAACTTATAAATGTGTTGAGTTTGTTCGCAAATCCTTAAATACAGTATTATCATGTTAAATAAGGAGGTGAATAGCACAACAACATGAATTCCGTAAAAAAAAACACAAAAAAAACAAAAAAAAACTAGCCAATCATATTATTGAAAAAAGACTTAGTTGTAAAAATCTAATCAAGGGTATATTGGAAAACCATTTTGAAAAACTAACTAATATTTTTTGGTTAAAATCCCAAAAAAAAAAAAAACCTTTATATCATTTTTTGGTTTTGAGTTTCGACCTCAATATCTTTTTGCCAAGAGTCTAAGCATGGTAATTGAAGAATTTAACAAATAACTATTTTTACAACATGTGTTTGATAGTTAAAAAATTTTTTAATGAGAAAATACTATTTTCTTCATAAAATTTCTTAAAAAAATGTTTTTTTATTTTTTTATAATTATTTGATTAGATATAAAAAATGACCAAAACTAGTTATTCTTTAAAATAATGTATAATTTTTTTTCATTTAAAAATTTTATTTTTATACCCCTTAAACTGAACAAATTTTAATAAAAACATATGTGAACCTCAGAATTTTTTTTTTTGAAAAAAAAATTTTTCTTACCATTTTTGCCAATTAAATACGAGATTTTTTTAAGAAAAAATTATATAAGGAGAAGATCAATTATCTAAAATCTGGTTAATAGGTAGGTTACCAACGAGTAAAATGATATTTTTATGCCTAACAAAAATGTCTCACCTTGCTGCATTCCAAATTAATTCATCAACTTACCCTTGATTTTTATTATATTCTTATAGTCCACCCTCAAGCAAACCCAACCCCGGAAGCCAGGACCCAACAAAGGGAAAAAAAAAAAAGGACTTCTTCGATCATGACCATCATGATCGCCAGCATCAACAACAGAAGTTACAGAACTACAAATCGAACCAAACCCACCCATCTGGGCATTCTTCATACCATTGCTTACTACTATCATTATTATTAACAACCATTCCAAAATTTTCAGATCTCAAGATCACAAAACTTGTTGAAATCAGAACCAGCAGCAGCACCAAGAAGACACAGACACACACACACACACACACACGCAGAGACACACACACAGAGACGCACACAAAATCTAATCTTTTCATTTCTTCCTTCTTTTGCCCCTATCTTTCTCCATTTTCCCCCCTATCTCTTTCTTCCATGCCCGTAACATGAGCAATCCCGGTGAGGAAGAGGAAGAAGAGGAAGAAGAACAATTCTACGAATCTCTCGATCGCATACTCTCTTCTTCTTCTGCTGCTTCTTCTACCGCCGTTTCCGACGACGAAGACTCAACAAATTCCCCAAATTGTCACGTGCCCAAATTCCCAAAATCGCTCTCCAATTATGATGTTTGGGTTTCCGAGCCCGGTTCCATCGAAGAACGCCGGAAACGGCTTCTCTCCGAGATGGGTCTCAGCAACGATCCTTGTCTTGCGAGAAGATCCGTGTCGGCCGATCCAATGCACCACCACCAACAACAGTGTCGTAGCGGTTCGGTGGAATTTGATTCTGGAATTGCTCGTTCTAAGTCTGACAGTGCCACTAATGGAAGCAGCAACAGCAATTCGTGCTCTGTTGTCGATCAATGTAAGAAAGGTTCCAACTTTTCTGGTTCAACCAGTTTTGTTCAGTCGGTTTCGGCGATTGTACATACTGATGATGCGAATTCAAGTGATAATATGCAGCCTCCTTTTGGAAATCAGTGTAGGAAAAACCCTAATTTTAGTCAGAATTCCTTAGTTGTTTTGAGTTCTGATGATGGTATGGAATTTGATGGGAATTTGGATTGTGATGGGGTTGTTAAAGACCCTGATGTGAAGATTAAGAATTTGGATAATGGGAAGGAGTTTGTGGTTAATGAGTTTAGGGAAGATGGTATGTGGAATAAGGTTAGGGAAGTTGGGACAGGGCGGCAATTGACAATTGAGGAGTTCGATATATCTGTTGGGCATTCGCCCATTGTTCAAGAATTGATGAGGAGGCAAAATGTGGAGGAGTCTGAGGGTAATAAAGAAGGGTTGGATTTTAATGGGAATGGTAATGGTGGCAGTGGCAGCAGTGGTGGAAGTGGGTCAAGATTGAGGAAGAAAGGAAACTGGTTTAGGAGCATAAGGAATGTGGCTAGTAGTGTGACAGGCCACCGGGAAAGACGTAGTAGTGATGAGAGGGATACTTCATCGGAGAAGGGAGGAAGGAGGTCAAGCTCAGCTACAGATGATAGCCAGGACATTTCTTTTCATTTCTCAGAGAGGATAAGAGTTCGGCAATATGGTAAGTCGTGCAAAGAGCTCACGGCTCTTTATAAGTGTCAAGAAATACAAGCTCATAATGGATCAATTTGGAGTATTAAGTTCAGCTTGGATGGGCGATATCTTGCAAGTGCTGGTGAGGATTGTGTTATTCATGTTTGGCGGGTTATGGAATCAGAAAGAAAGGGAGAATTGATGATGGAGAAACTGGAAGAGGGGAATACTAGTTTGAACTTTATGAATGGAACGTTGCAACCAACGCTAGTGACATGCGATTTGGAGAACAATTTAGAGAAGAAGAGAAGAGGACGGAATTCTATTAATCGTAAGTCTATCAGCTTGGATCATCTTGTTTTGCCAGAGAGTTTTTTCTCAATATCAGAAAAGCCTGTTTGCTCTTTCCATGGCCATCTCAATGATGTGCTTGACCTATCTTGGTCCAAATCTCAGGTCAGCTTCTTGTCTGTTCTACAATGTTCTCACTTTTAATTTATTGTTATGGAGCATAGCTGATAACTGTTTATATAAGGTTCATGTGAAATGGCATGCACAATGTCCTATTCTTGAGAACAGATTATATTAACCAATTAAAATGAAGTCATTTTTTGTTTAGTTTGGTTATTGATTCATTGGTGAAGCAACACAGCGATTCATGCTGATTGAAAAGTTCAGTACTAAAATGAAGCCATTTTTAATCCTAAACCTAAAAGTTTGTTGGAGATCTTCCATGACAAATCGATGTTTATTTTCCAGAGGAGGAAGATTAGTGGTCAAGGAAGAACAATTTTTTCCAGTTAAGAGCATGTTGGTATCTTGGTAATGTTATTGCTGAGAGATGACGTTTTCTACTGGTAGATATAATCTTTGAAGAGCAATGGTACTCAGGCATGGATACAATTTTGGTGCATGAGAGATGGAAGGTAGTTAACGGGACTGGTGGGAGGATGAGAAGTGACATTGAGGCTGAAAAAGTTTAATAAATGGGCAACTTTGAGTTAAATAGGTAAAAGGTTGATTATTCCTAAAGTCTTCATTGTATCTGATTTGCAAGAATGTGAAAAACCTAGAGAAGGATTGTGATATATGTTCATTCTAGTGCTTGAGTCAAAACTCGACATACTTATCAAAGAATTAGATCTAGATATGATTGGGATGCAGACATGTTTTCTAGAAAAGGACGGTGCCTTAGTCAATCAACTGATAACTTGATCTGAACTGTGATTTCTTTAAGCTCTAAGTTTTAATGGCGAGGTTACTCCACTGTTAAAAAATCAACCTTTTAAGGTTGCATAGATCAGACCCTGTAATTGTGGGAACCTTGTTTATACACTGGTTACGCTCCTTTATAAACCTGTATTTCCATGAACTCATGGGGCACTATTTTATTGAAGAAAAATGTGAAATGATTTATGTATCAAGATTATCACCCAGTGAAGAAAGCAAGCTTCTAATACACCTACCAAAGACAGTCACTCTGCCTAACTCCTTTACAATATTGCAATGATGATATATAGCAAATAGGTAGGGTGAGTTTTTGTATTGTACACATCTAGAAATCAGAATCACCCTAAAGAAATCAGTCTTCAGCAGTTTTACCACCAAGATGGCATCAAAGATCACTAGGATATATATATATATATATATAGTGGGTTTTAAAATACCATGACGATGATAAATGTGGAAGAAGACTTAAAATTATATGATCTACTTTAACAAAGAAAAATATAACTACTTTGAATGTAATGTTGACTTAGTCCTTAACAGCGCAAAGTGGAGGAAGCAAATTCATATAGCTGGCTCCATGAAGTTTGAAAAACCTTAGTTGAGTTGAGCTTGGTTATGCAATTGATGTAGAAATCAAAAGATCTTGGCCAAAGAAAATACCTCTCTCTTATTGCTGTCTATCTTCCTCCTTCCATGGCCAAGTCTTCACTTTCTAATTTGTTTTTTTCTACTGCAATAGCAAAGGAGGATTTATGCAGCCTGAGCAACTATGTCTATGGTGACAAACTTGGGAGCTATAGACGAGGATATTTTGGACATATGACTTGGTAGTTTGGAACCTTGGAGAAAGAACCAAGGAAACTGTACCAAAGAAAACTCACCAAGGTTAAGTTTTTCAAACTAAAAATTGACCAAGCATGGATCCTTTTAACTAATGGAACTGCTTTCCTATGTGAGGTCATTTCCATGGAGGTCTTTGACTTCTACTAGAAACCCCGGGCACGTGAATACAAGTTTCCATGGTTGTACCATGTATATCTTCAGTTGATATACTAATGTTAACTTTACACTGAGAATTCTCATGTAGACATATAAGAGAATGTGTCTGAGGCTTTATGGTTTGTGAAGCTATCTCATAGATTAAATCTCCCTTTTTCAGTATTTGCTTTCTTCATCAATGGACAAAACAGTGAGGTTGTGGCACATGACCAGCAACTCTTGCCTGAAAATGTTCTCACACAGTGACTATGGTAAGTGCGAGATTACTTTAAAAATTCCATTGTGCATTGATGCACTTTTGCAATAAATTTTCTTGTTAATCAGTCAAGCTTTTTCAGATGTCCTTTTGTTAAACTAAGTAATGCTTGGATTTTCCTTGCTCAGTCACTTGCATCCAATTCAACCCTGTCGACGATAGATATTTCATTAGTGGATCTTTAGATGCAAAGGTCCGCATATGGAGCATCCCCGATCGTCAAGTTGTTGATTGGAATGATCTACATGAAATGGTCACTGCTGCTTGCTATACACCTGATGGACAGGTTTTTTTTTTCCCTTAATCTTTTATCAATTTATTTTTGTGGGTCAATAAGCATTTATCACCTCATATTATTGCAAGTTAGTATTTCTTTAGTGCCAATCTTTGTTTTAAGATTTAGTTGGTTTGGCTTTTCAGTGTGCATTAGTTGGATCACACAAGGGAAGTTGCCGTTTATACAACACATCTGGTACTTTCTTCATTTCTAGTTCTGTTATCTCTTGTGCACTAAAGTTTGACTCGATGAACTATGTCTAGGATAGTTATGTTAAATCGTGTATTTTTTATTATTTTTGTAATTAGTTGGTGGTGATATGAACTTAACTTTATTTTTTTTTCATCTTTCTCGCTCTTTTTTCTTTCAGAAAACAAACTTCATCAGAGAAGTCAAATTGATTTGCAAAGCAGAAAAAAGAGGTCACATCTGAAGAAAATCACCGGATTCCAGGTAACAAGAATGGCCCATGCGCTAGCTTCCATCTAATGGGTTTGTCTGGGCTTTAACTGATGATTGCCATTGAACAGTTTCTACCAGGAAGTTCCTCAGAAGTGCTGATCACATCTGCAGATTCAAGAATCAGGGTAATGGATGGCATTGATCTTGTTCACAAATTCAAAGGTACACATAACTACTCAATTCATACTAATCTTTTGTATCAGAAAATAAAGTCATTACTTAACGTGCATGCAAATCGATAGTTTTCTTGGGTTTGTTTGATGCATATTATGCACCTCCCATGTAGCATTCTTGAGTGAATTGGTGGCTGAACTTGGTTCAGGACAAAAGTGAGTTTTGTCTTGAATATTTCAGTACATGTATGATTTTTTTTAATGATCTCTTGCACAAAGTCTTTTTGGATTCACAGAGATTTCGTATTAAGAATAAACGTTTATGTAGAAGCAAAGTTAACGATATGGGAACTTTTGCTGTAATTGTAGTTTTGACTAGAGGCAAAGTTTTATAGGTTTTGCATTAGAATCAACTAAAGCATCATTGTCTTGCCCATGTCATTCGCTTATGTTATATAGCTCATCATTTCAGTTGTTGTGACATCTCTTACAGGGTTTCGAAACACAAGCAGCCAAATCTCAGCTTCCTTAACGGCAAATGGGAAGTACGTGGTCTCTGCCAGTGAAGACTCATACGTTTATGTATGGAAATATGAAGATGATTCCCGTTCAACCAGAAACAAAACCATCACGGTCTCTCGTTCTTATGAGCATTTCCATTGTCAGGATGTATCAGTAGCTGTTGTTTGGCCAGGCATAGATGAAACCGATGAGGTAAAGCACAAAATTTCCGGTGACGAGCCTGGCAGACTCAGTAACCACTGGGAAAATGTACCTGTTATTAATCATACATCTTCACCTGTCGAGGAGCCTGAGGAACAATATGGGTGTAGCAATAGCCCTTTGTATGGTACAATTTCCAGTGTAAGTAACAGTTACTTTTTCGATCGATTGTCAGTAACTTGGCCCGAGGAGAAGTTGCTTGTTTCTAGCAGGAACCAAAGCCCACGAGGCAGTGTGGATTTCACTCATGAGACAGGCTCTGGTAGAGCAGCTTGGGGCATGGTTATTGTGACTGCTGATCGCCGGGGAGAAATCAAAACATTCCAGAATTTTGGATTGCCCATTCGGATATGAGAAAATAATGCTCTGAAGAATGGAAAAGGAAGTTGCTTTAGATCATTGGACACAGAAGATTTTACTGTGTCTGATCCTGAGATTTGGTATTCCTCAATTCTACAAGTTATGAGCAACATTTTATTGCTTTATGTACAGTGAAATATGGAGACATTATGGATTGCATGTGCCTGTTAGCCCAGAAATGGCAGCTTGGCTCGAAGTTTCTGTTGCTTGTTAATTTCCCAAGCCAAGATTAATTGATTCAATAGTCTGAGGAGGGCTTCTTCAAAAATTCAAGATTCACCTCCTTTTGTTGGTAAAGGGCAGATGATCCATCTTCAGAAGCATTGATAATTTTATCAGATTGTCTCTTCATCAAGGGTCTTTGTGTTGATTCTTACATGTAAGTAGAGAAAATTTTTCTGTGTTCAAATACAAAAAGAAATAGTTAATATTACACCATTCATCTATTTCATTGAAGAAGGAAAAAAGAAGCAAGTGATAAGTTTTATCATTTTATGTGATATCTGATTACTTAGCAAATTAATATATATATATAGCTTTTCCGGTTCCCTTGCTTTCTTATTTATCATGACTTAAATCCATTAATCTCATTAATCTTTCTAGAGCATAGCTACAAGCACCCAAGTGCAAAGCTACAAACATGTAAGGTCTCCAACTTGAGACCTTGAGGTAGGTGCATTAGTGCTACCAAGCGCTACCAAACAAACTATAGATGTGAGCACCAAAATTGCCTTGGAATGCCCAATTGCTGGAGAGTTTCCTAGCATTTCGGACTTTCCTTCTCATGCCTTGAAAAAGAAGGGCTTGTACACAATTGTAGCAAATTGTGGGCAAGAATCTCTTTAAGAAATGCATTTCTTCAGCACCAAGTTAGGAACCTAACCCCTCTAGAAGTATAGTAAAATAAAGACTTTTAGCCCACAACTAGTCTTAGTCTTTGTGCTAGTACCTAACAAGTCTTTGAGCTAAGTCTTTAGGGTCAGTTCCAGTGGACTTCAGAGCAGACTTGTCACTTCAGAGCTCTGTAGATATTCTATGTTCCTTGCTAAATCTTCCACAGAGCTGTGTCCTTGGTTAAAACATCTTTTAGTAAGATTCTTTTTTTTTTTTTTTGAGAAATAAATTCATCTTTATCAATTCTTCAGTTTTCTCCATGTAATTCATTCTTGCCCAAAAAAAAAAAAGGAAGTTGGCCAAAAATGAACAAAATGATAATTAATAACCTCAATTAGATAATAATGATATGAGGAAAAAATTAATTTAAATAATTTAGATGAACACAACAAAAACCTGTTAAATTAAAGTTTCTATAATAACAAAGAGGTGATTTTCCAACTCAAAGGTTTTGGGTTAATGAATAGTTCAAGGACGAGACTGGTTATATAACTAATTACAAACATCATATTTGTTTGAAAATAATAAGATTAAAGAAAATATTAAGTATTAATAAAATTTATAATAATTAGTGATATAACTGCATCACTCAATCCTTACTTTGGAAGATAGAAATGTGCTTCTAAGCTTGATGTCACTTGCAGTGAAAAAGCAAAGTGAAAAACAAAAAGAAACAAAATAACTAATAAAAATTAGGCCAGCCAAAACAAATGTGGAAAATAATTAAAAATAAAAGTAAAAACAAAGGGATTACAGAAACCTTCCATCTCTTCCAGAAAATACCAAATGCACTAGCTGAAACTAAAACCAATAGCTTCAAACATTCCCATATATCATTCCAATTTTACAAGCAAAATATACTATAATTATAACTAATCTAATCACCTCTTCAGACACCAACTTATACACGGAAACGGGTTCCCATTAGATTGCAATAATATATTAACAAATATTAGTTCAAAAGGGTTCAAAAATCTCCCAAAAAAAACCCAGAAAAGAAACCTCAAAACAAGAACAGATACACAAACTGGACAAAGAAACTAAAGTCCCAGTTCTCGGGTATGCAGATCATCCCATGCTGGAAGCTTGAGATCAGTTGATATAAGTGAGTCAAGATAATCCCAGCTCCCATAGCTCAAAGACTCCATAAAACTACTTGTTTCAGACAATTTCATTGATGGGTCGACATCAATGGGCGCAGCAGTAGTAGTAATGGTACCGTAAGAAGAATCTGATAGTGATGGAAATTCAAATTGCCCAGAAAAAGAAGAAGATATGTTCCCAAAGAAACTGGGAAAATTAGAAATCAAAGATGGATCAAAACCCACCAAATTCTCATTTTTGAGACCATAATTTGCTGAATCTAGACTGACAAAACAATCTCTATATCCTCCTTGTCTCAACCATGGTTGCGACTCTTCACTGCTATTGCTGCTGCTACTGCTATTGTTGCTATGACTGGTATCTGTTGCTTTTGCTGTTGTAGATACTACCTTGAGACGCTTGTTCTTGCGTCCACCACCAACGGGAACATTGCGAAGAGTGCCACCTTGTGTCCAGTGTCTTTTACAAGACTTGCAGAAATGTCTAGGCTGAGATCTGTTGTAATTGTTGTAGTAACAGAACTTGGTGTTACTAGAATTGCACCTTGGGCATTTCAATTTTGAAGGAGAAGAAGTAGTAGTAGTAGTAGAGGAAGAAGAAGAAGAAGAGGCTGTGTTATTAGGAACTATCATGGTTTGAGCCCAGTCCAGGGAGCCTTCTTTGGAACACAAAGCCATTACAAGATTCCCTGAATAAGTGAGAATGATGACAATGATGATGATGATGAAAAAAGGGAGTAACACGATTGAAGAGAAATGAAGTGATATGATGACAAGAAACAAGCTTGTCTAGAGAAGAAAACCCATCTACAGGTGGATTAGGTGGTGTGAACAACAACATCAAGTGTAACTGTTCTTGCCTCCATTGTATTGAAGTGATTTTTATAGGTAGCAACAAAGATTGAGAAGAAGAGTTTCTTAGGGGCTAAGGAGATCAAGGTGGAGAGAACACACGCAAGTAACTATGGCTTTAACAAGAAATATAATAAAGTTCCAAGCTTTTTCTAAATAAGTATGCGAGGTAGCCTCAATGGACGAGGAACGAAGTTGGAATTTGACCACGTATGCAAGGCATAGATTTGTGAATTATGTAATTTTAGGATTAGGATATCTTTTTTTATAATCTTTTCAATACAACATATAATTAATATTTAATAGCTATCCTATCTATTGTGAACACGTTTTGATATACAAAGAAATTGTAGAGACTTTTTTATTTAGTGGGCAGTAGAGCTTTTGGAGTGTAAAACACATTGGAAACTCAAGATTGTGGTCTCAACCACTATAACAATAAACCACCTTTGTAACATCTAAACATGGATAGTTAAATTGATGTAAAACTTACTCAGGAGTGCAGAGACACGTGTTAGGCAACCGTTTGCCTCCACCGTGGCCTATGTGCCCTCCTGCGACGATATTTTTACCCTTATAGAAGAATTCATGGTGAGTTGTTCAAAATTTGAGGAGAGTAATGTTTAAGTCATGTATAAAGCTCGAACAGTGCTTAATTCCAAAATATTCAAAAATGAGTCCAGAGACCATTATGCAAAAAAAATAAAAATAAATAAAAACATACACACACATTTGGAATGACCTTAGTAACAATTTTGAATTATTAATTTAATTTATTATCTTGTAATTTGAGTTATTTATACAAGTGGCAACCAGTGCACTCCACTAGAGAAGATAATTATATGTTATTATAAGGGACTTGAAAGAGACCCGAAAGGACACATTTTTTATAAAACAATAGTGATTGATGTCAATGGTTGTATGACTTGGATAATTTTATAATGAGTTTTCAATTTTCATTGTCCTTATTAATCGACATTTGGTTTCTTATTATTTTTGTACTATAATATACAGAAGAAATAATGCTTGGTGTCCTTTGTCTTACTAATAACTCCAACCACACATCAATGCGTAATTTAAGGCCATTAAAACATTTGGTAATCATCATTTTTTTTTCTATAATTGCATCATACAACCATGGAAATTATGGGCTTCAAGGACATAGATTTGTTAAAAGTGGATAAGTTCATAATTTAATGATTTTTTTAAAAAAGTAGAAATTTTCTATTTAAAAAAAAATTATATTTTCATGACCCATTTACCAATAATAATTTATTAAAAAAATCTAATATCTTTATTTAGCAAAATTATTTTTTTTATAATTATTAGTATAAATAAATAAATGAGGGTGTGCTTAGACTTAAAATGGGTCTTGGACCTCAATTTTACTTGTATTTATCCTCAAGCATTACCCATCAATTTTATTTTTATTTTTTCGTTTTCTAAGAAAAAATTAATAAAATAAACAAAAATTCTATTGGTGAGTCCTGACCTTAGATTGCAATAATTTCTTTAAAAGACCACAAAATTAAAAATATTAATAGTTGACAAGACTAATTAGGGGACATCACCAGTGTTAAGTCCAACTAGGGGAACAACGTTTCTCAAAGTGGGCCCCCTAAGACCGAATGGGTCCCATCTGATGGTCCAACTGCAGGCCCCACAACAACGGAACCATCAACAGTAAGAAGGAAGAAAATCTCGAGGAGGGAAGAGCGTGAAACCATGGGAAAGAATTCTGCCACGTGGTGTTCGTTCGAGTAGTGCGATACAGCGAGGCCCTCCACGCGCTCACGCGACAAAGGGAGGGTCGGTGGGTCTGACTAGGAGCATGGTTGGATGTGGGACCCATTTGAGACTTTGTGGGCGGTTGTTTCACGTGATCCCGCAGATCACCGTTTGTATTTTTAATCTTAACCCAATCACAGCCTCGTCCTAACACGTGTTACCTGGCAGTCGTGTTGACAACCCTTCCATCGTACGTATACAAATTCGTGGGTAGAAATTTCTAACACTGACACAATTATATAATCCAAATATAACATAAAAAAAAAATTAAAAAAATATATATATAACATAAAATTAATAAGTTTATGATTAATATAATAAATAAAAATTAAAATATATTAAATATAATTAAACTTCAAGTTATAAACATGTTATCCAACTAAATTTAAAAATAATATGTTTAATATAATTATGAATAAATTAAAAAATAGTATAAATAAATTAAAACATATTTACATAACTTAATTTTTATTTTATTTTAATAAATTATTTATATTTTATATTTTTACTATTATTTTATTATAAAAATAATTTAAAATTTTAGTTATAATAAGTTGAATAAGAATAAGTTAAACACGTTAAATTAAACATAACATGAATATAACATAATTAATAAATAGATCAAGGTTAAATTTGTAATATGTAAATAATACATATTTATGGCACGACTCAATTATAACATTACATATTTAAAATATATTTACTAATATATTGATAGCATAACTTTTTTCATTACTTTTTTTAAAAAAAAAATTATTTGTTTTATTTTGATAAATTATTTTTATTTTATATTTTTATTAATATTTTATTATAAAAAATAATTTAAAAATTAATTATAACAAACTAAATAAAAATAAGTTAAACATAACAAGAATACGATTAATAAACCAATTGACTTTAAATTTTTCATGTATAAGTAATACATATGTACGGTATGACTCATTTTTTACACGATAATACAAATTATTACCTTTATATACATAAAAATGTAAATATATTTTAAATAACTATCATTTATCATTTAATATTATATATTCTTTACATTATAATAACATTTTTATAGGCTTTTCATATTTCATCACGCTTATATAATCTACAATTTATTATATTATATTTTTAATTATAATTATATTTACATGTTGTAAATATTAAGGCCAAGAGTCTACCATTATATACAAACTTGTTATCATAAAAATAAAAGTTTTTCTCCTATTTATTTTTATTATTATTTTATTTTAGAGAGCAAAGTTGCTCCTAGATTATAGAGTCTCTAAAACAGTTAGTTAACAATATGTAAAATAATGTGCAACAAGAAAATAAAAAAATATTGCAAGAAGGGAAATGACACAAAAAGATGTTCACGCAATTCAGCCAATAAGCCTATATTTGCGGGGCCTCGCCTAAATAAAGAGTGTCACTATGAATAAGTCGTACGACTATTGTAGCTGGATTAACACGATGACCACAACACCGATGTCACACTTTGTAATACTTACAGTTAGTTCAACATTCTACAGCAACACTCTATGCATACGAAACACGACGAGCTCCTTTTGTCTAAAAGAACGTTGACAAACTCTGCAAATGCACAAGCTGCAAAGAGTACAACTCATTTAATCACTCAACAAAATAGAATAAATAAAGTACAATTTTCAACTCTAAATACAATGACTCACACGTGTATAAATGATGTTTTCTTTGTAGCTCCGAGTGATGGTTAAAAGCTTCAATCGACTCTGTATATATAGACTTTAGAACAAAGCAAATCTTTGGCAAACAGAAATTTCTAGGCTCATTATGCGATCGATTGTATCACCCACTATTCAAACAATCTTGACAGATAAACAAATTTCTATAAAATATTTCTTTTCCAAAATAGCAACGATCTTCTGCAGCTTTCATTACTTTTCTTCTTCTTCCATTTTGAGCAAATTGAAAATTTTTTGCAGAATCCTTGAACTGTTTCTCGAGGATTTTGAATTCTTTCTTAAGAAACAATTGTTGCAGATTTTATCAAGAATCAGATTCTAGGTTTAAAACACAATCTATTTTGGAGAGAGATTTTGATTACAATAAAGAGCAACCATAGAAACGTTTCGAAAACATTCTATTTTGAAAACATTATATAGGATTGAATCATTATTAATGGTTATGCAAAATTTTAATTTTTTTTTAAAACTAATATGCAAGTTTTCAGAATTTGCATCCAGTTTCCAAAGACCACACAATGCAGAATTTTGTTTTCAAACTAATATACAAGATCTCATTCTATTATCCGATTTTCAAAAGAAAACTATAAGATACTGTATTTTAGTTTCTAACCTAATATGCAAGATTCCAAACTGAGAATATATATCCAATATTCTGAGAAAAGTTTGAGCACAAAAGATTTGAATGAAAAGCTAATATTTGATTCAGATTTTTTCACAGGAAAAATTTTAACATTCTAAACATATAAAAAACTGTATTTTTGAAAACATTCTATTTCGTCAAAAAGAATATACAACATATTAGTTTCCAAAGAGAACGTGGTATTCTAATGATAGCAAAACAGAATATTTAGATTCTAAAGACAATATTTTAGTTTTCTATTTTATTAGATATTATATATGAAAGATATGATTTCTAGAATAATTCAAGAACTAAAATTTTGTTTCAACAGTTTTAAGATACGCATATTTTTTAAAAAATAAAATAAGCAATATTCATATTTTTATTAACTGTTTTAGACTGTTAATAATATTTATAAATTTTATAATAATTTCTAGATTTAAGATATTTAATTTTCTAAGAGAAATATTTCGATTTCTAAAATATTTTTGAAATACTTCAAGCACCAATAATGTCAATGAATCATGTGTTTGCTACCACATTTCCTAAGAGTTGCCTTTGGCATCGAAAAATTGTTGGATGAACATATAAATTAAATTAAAAAAAATAATTGATAATAATTTAAGGTGGACGCAGAAATCTTTCGTTATCGTGTTCTTCAAGTCACATGTTGCTGCCATTGCCTTCTAATACGGGGAAGTACTTTCAACTGAAGATAGATAGGTGTTGTTAGAGCACGTGCCTACAAATTAGGATAATAAAAAATTAATTCCACAATTAATAATTTTATTAATGTTAAAGTTAACGTAATTTTGGCTTGATTTAAATATTAATTAAAAAGAGATAAAAGAGAAAAAAAAAAAAGGAAAAAGAAAAGAGTAGAGTGTAATCCAACCAAATTTAATTAAGTGGTTGGAATGTTTGGGATTGGGGCGTGCTATTATTATATATATTTTTATTTATTTAAATTTATTTATTTTATTCAAAAAAACTTTAAAAATTTATATTTTTTAATCTATAAAATTATGCAATTTAATTCAAAAAAAATATATATATATATATATATTAACAAAAAAGCAGGGAGAGGAGGTTTTGATGGAGTGGTGGGAGGCAGCGGGGAATGCACGACACGGTATATGGAGAAGCAGCCACGTGCAGAATCCATGTTGGGCCCACAAGGGAAACGGGTACTAAATGAAAGAGGATGAAATTCTTGACATATGATCATAGATGGTAATCCTAAAGGTCTAATTTCAAAGCTTATACTACATAGGTCGGTGGTTAGGTGGAATTTCACCATACAATAATGGGCAATAGCTAGGGTTTCCACCCACACCAATGATACCAATGATAGTATGTCATTGTTCACAATTTAAAAAGGACCCCACAGCTCACTTACCACCAACCTACCCACAAGGAAAACACTACCTCAATCTCATAAAATTTTTGATTTTATGATCACCCTATAAAAAAAAATTAATTTAATTAACTATAAAAGTTATATGTCTCTTTTAATTATAATATTTCAATAAATAAATCAAAAATTGCATATATTTATACTTTGTTAAAGCTATATTAGTCAGAGTATATATAGCATACTTTAGTTTGGTATATATAACAAACAGACATTATTCTAAATAAATATTATTATAACCAACAAACTATTAGGGCAACAACAATGCTCATACGCTCGGTGTGGGAGACTGAGCGCACGAGCATTGCTGCCAATTCAAATTTTTAAAAAAAATTTAAAAAAAAAAAGAAAAAGAAAAAAGGACATTGAGCACTCGGTCTGTACCGAGCGCTAATAAATGTCCATTGCATTTGCTCTTAATTCAGTAGTCTGTTCAAGCGATATTTGAATTTCGAGTCTCGTGAATGCAACATCTCTCGTTAGGATGCTCAAATTGGATCATAGGCCGAATAAAAATTTAGTCTTGAAGAGCGCGATAGGTTGGTCTGGGGTACCCTATGGGCAACTAAACTAAATAAATAAATACCATACGCAATAATTTATTTAAGATGGTATATGATCAATTAGACATTATCTTATTTTGATAAAATTGTAAATATTATTGAATTAACATCGAATTATTATGTTAAAAAATTATTTAAAATTTCATAAATTAAATTATTATTATTATTATTATAATATATGGTTGTTTGAGTAGTGGGGCTTGGAATATTTCTTTTTCTAGTGTGTATAAAAATGTGGGAAAGTGACCCGAAGCCTCAGTGAGTAGTAAGGTAGTGAAGTCCACATTGGAGCACTAGGGTGTGGTGATTTCAATTTCAAACAGCTTCAATTCCAAGGTACCCATTATCTTTGTGTTTTAGTGAAGTAGCCACCCACAGGCACAAATGTCAAAATATATATATCATTTAATAATTGCTACTACTACTTGTATTGGAAATTAAGTGGAAATTACCTTTACCTCCCCACATCTGACTTGCCTGCCTCTCCTTCACCCCACAACCAGCTCCCTGCACCCATTTCAATTTCATGCTAATAAAAAGATATATAGCAATCCAATTCTTCAAAAAAAAAAAAAAAAAAAATTTTTTTTTTTTTTGGCTCATCAACCTCACTTCTTACAAATCTTGGATACACACACACACAAATATATATATATATAAAATGTGTTCCATTTATAATTTTTCATGGGAATTAACATTTGGGCAATATTAAAATAATTATTAAACTTGCGTTTTTATGATATTGTTGCAATTATATATAAAAAAAATACAATTTAGAATATCATTTTTATATTTTCCT
Source organism: Tinospora cordifolia (assembly GCA_030144865.1). Taxonomy (NCBI): domain Eukaryota; kingdom Viridiplantae; phylum Streptophyta; class Magnoliopsida; order Ranunculales; family Menispermaceae; genus Tinospora; species Tinospora cordifolia. Next base: position 442 of record JAJIYU010008322.1, on the reverse strand, counting down.
GAACTTTTGTAGTTGATGCAACTACAATGGACAAGGTGGCACCTATCTACGAATCCCTTCTTCATTTTTGGTGGCCACTTAGAGGTTGTTATTAAAGGCACACTAGGTGTCAAGTTATTTTTTACCCATGCCCTCATAGTCATTCTTAAATAGAGGGAATGTTTAAAGATGAAAAATAATGTTGAAAAAAAATTAAATATTAAAAATCTTAAATATTATTTTTATTAAAAAATCATATAAAAATAAATATTATTTTTATCATTTAAAGACACTCGGCATGTGACATTTTTACAAAATGTAGTTGGCATCAGTCGATATTATTAGCTAATATATAAAGTGAACCAGGGTTTCTTTGACCCAAACAAAAAAATAATAATAAAAAAGGGTTAGAATTTTTTGAAGAATTGTAAAAGAAAATGTGGTGAAACATGTGAAACACAAT
>JAJIYU010008321.1:0-18128 GCA_030144865.1 Tinospora cordifolia | reverse complement strand
CTTAATTTTTTTATTTAATTATCAAATTAAAGTTTTATTTGTTTAATTTTTACTATATCTCTAATTTATTTTATTTTTCATGTGCCAACCCACCATTTGCACCCAAAATTTTTCAAAATCTTTGAAATTAATTTATTTGACTTATTTTATTTATTTTAAATTTTTTTGACAAAATTCCGGCGTATTACATTAGATTTGGACAAAATTTGGCACTTATATTTGGGATATCCAGTAAGGTCTACACCAAATTTCAGCTTAAAACAACAAGCTTTGGTTAGTCAATTGGTCCCCTAAAGTCTCAGTTGTGCAATAAATATCCCTAAGTTCATGTATTTTCATGAATTTCAAGCATCATTTTTCCCATTAAATCTTTAATTTAAAGGCTATTTTCTACACCTCTTGCATGAATTTAGATCATAGAATCATTCTCTTTCAAAATTCCATTCAAATCAATGAGGAAAAATGATCAAAATCCTACTCATATATATCATCAAACACATGGCATGCATTTAATACAACTCTAAGTTTTTCTAAGTATCATAACACCTAGGTAACGAGGTAACTTGGCATGGTGGTAAATCACAACAATAGAAGATTATAGTAAAAAAGTGTATACCCTCTTGTAACCTTAAGTACCAAGATCACACACCCCAAATTTGAGCGCCAATGGACTCCTCTAACTAGTTCAAATGTTGCCTCCAAGGTCAATTTCTACTGTAATAGGTTGCAACTAACCCACTTTGGCACCTTGTAAATCACAACCACAAGCTTAGTTTCTATTTTCTAATTACTGGAACTTGAAATCTACATACCAGAGATGGAAAAAGAAGGTTTTACCTCAAGAAACGATGTTAAGTGCCCCACCCTGGTAACCATTTCTCTCTCGTATGGCTATGAGTTTGGACCAAAGGAAGGTGGGGAGGTGAAGAGGAGTATGTAAGCTTTGCAATGGTGGTTCTCATGCCATGTTTGAGTTTGGGATGAAGGAGAATAGAGATGGTGAAGTTGAGGTGTTGAAATGTCCAAAGGTTCAAAACCAAGTTTCACTACATGTTTGGAGCATCCTTACATGGCCAAAAACTTTGCCATTGGCCATCCACATGGCCCTTGGGTGGCCATGCAAGGTGTTCTACCGACTAGACCCACGTGGTCCGACCAGCGACGCTGTCGAACGCCAAAATCGCAACCCCAAAACTAGGGGTCGTGAATGGATTTGCTGATGGGAAAGAGAGAAAAAAGAGAATAAAGGAAGTGGGAGAAGACATGCACCACGGCCAACCCGCTTGAGCCAGGAGGCCCATGAGCAAATTGGGCTTACACGAGCCTCACAACCAGTGCACCTGGCTCCTTTTTTATTCCTTTTTTTCTATCCCTTTTTTTCTTCTTCCCTTTTTTCTTTTCTTTTGTCTCTCTTCTTTTTTTTCTTTTTTGTTCTTGTTACTATAATATATATATATATATATATATATTTAATCATCCATTTATTTTATTATTATTTTTTTATTTACTTACTTTTTCTTATGCTTTTGCAAATTTGGCTTAAAATTTGTTTTGTTAATTCCAAAAAAATATGATAGAACTCATAAAATTAATCGCACCAAACCGCGCGTAGTCATAGAGACACTTAGAAGGAATTAATTAGATGTCAAATTCAATAAATGCGAATGGTCAAATTCCTTGGCCATGTTGTTTCAGTAGAAGGCATCTCAATAGTTCTTGAAAAGGTAGGTGTCGTCATCAACTAGAAGCAACCCAAGACAGTTATAGATATTCGAAGTTTCTTGGATTTAGTAGGATATTACTATAGATTCATCTTAGATTTCTCAAAGTTAGCTGAACCTACGACAAAGTTAACTAGAAAAGGAGTCAGATTCATTTGGGATGAGAAATGTGAACAATCATTCTAAGAATTGAAGAAGATTTGACTTCAACCCCCATATTAGTCACTCCTGCACATGGTGTTAGATATGTTTTGTATACAAATGCTTCCCAAAATGGATTGGGTGCAATATTAATAGAAGAAGGGAAGGTTGATGTGTATGCCTCGCAACAACTCAAGATTCATAAATAGAATTATCCACCACATGATCTAGATTTAGTAGCTATTGTATTTGTCCTAAAGATTTGAAGATACTATCTTTATGGTGAAAGATTTGATCAATTTTTAGATCACAAGAGTCTGAAGTATATCTACATTCAGAATGAATTAAATCTCAGGTAGCGCATAGGATGAAATTTTTTTAAGGATTATGATTTTCAACTACATTACCATCCAAGGAAGGCCAACGTAGTGGTTGATGCTTTAAGCAGGAACTTTAACAAATAAGATGAAGAAAAGGGTCAAATGTACCAATTAATTAGGGATTTCAATGTGGGTGTGACTTTAGATGAGAAGCAGGTATATCTTTATAATATGAATTGCCAACCAAATCTTCCACATTAGATTAGTGATAATTAGAGGTAAGATAAGTAGATCACGAATTTGATTAAAGGAGTTCAATAGGGCAAGCATACAAATTTCAAGATGGATGTGGAGAATGTACTGAGACTTTAGGATAGGTTTCGTGTGCCTTAAAGTGGACAAAATAAGAAGGTTATACTAGATAAAGCACATTAGACCAAATATATAATGCATCCAAGTGGGAATAAGATGTATCAGAACCCCCAGAAGATGAATTGGTAGTGAGGCATGAAAAAAGATATAACTAAGCATGTCTCAAAGTGTCTAACCTGTTAGTAGGTGAAGGCAGAGCACATAAAACCCACTGGATTGTTACAACCTCTCCCTATTCTAAAATGGAAATGGGATAACATCGCAATGGATTTTGTTAGCTAGTTATCCAAAAATAAAAAAGGAGAGCATACTGTATGGATGATTGTGGATTGTCTCACTAAGTTGGTTCATTTCCTACCTATTAGATCCACAGATCAAGTTAGTAAGCTGAGAGAACATTATGTGAAAGAAATAGTAAGACTTAATGGTGTGCCCAAAACTATTGTGTTAGATAAAGATCTCGATTCACATCACAATTCTGGCATAGTCTACAGAAGGAGTTGGGCACCATACTCACTATGAGCACAACTTTCCATCTACAAACTGATGGATAGTGTAAGAGATTTATTCAAACACTAGAAGATAAGTTGAAATCTTGTGCCCTTAATTTTAAGGGCAACTGAAGTATCTACATTTGGCGAGATTCGCCTATAACAACAATTATCAAACAAGCATAAAGATGACTCCTTATGAAGCTCTTTATGGCAGATCCTGCAGATCACAATTCTATTGGGCAAACTTTGAGGATCATATGCTTACAGGGCCAGATCTAGTGGAGGAGATGAATAGTTGGATCAAACAGATCCAAAAGAGATTGGCCACGACATAAAGTAAGTAGAAGAGTTATGAAGATAAGAGGAGAAGAACTTTGGAATTTCATGTAGGCAATAAAGTGTTCCTAAGGGTCAACCTTCAAAAAGGGATTAAACAATTTATGTATAAAAGAAAGTTATCACCCAGATTCATCGGCCCATTCGAAATATTTCGAAGGATTGGTGAATGAGCCTATGACCTAGAACTACCAAATAAAATGTCCTCAGTTCATAATGTGTTCCAGGTGTTGATGATGAGAAAATATGAAGTAGATCCCTCTCACATAATCCACTGGGAGGAGATCAACATTCAAAGTGATGCAACATATGAAGAAGCAATTTCAGGATCCTAGATCGCATGGTACAAAGCTTGAGAATGAGAGATATTCTGTTAGTCAAGGTTCTCTGGAGGCATCATGGTGTTGAAGAGGCAACTTGGGAACCAAAAAGTGAAATGATAAATAATTGTCTAAACCTCTTCACTACAAATGGTTGACTAGGCAGCAGCAAAACAAAAAAGTACACTATTTTAAATTTTAAGGGTGAAATTCATTTTTAGGGGGGTAGATTGTAATACCCAAGATTTCTTTAAAAAAAATTTATAATAGTTAGATTAAATAAACATGAAAATAAAATAATTAACTACATAAAAATATTAATAGAATCCTATCAAACATTGAAAGAATTATTGAATGTAGAATGATAAACAAAAATATAAAGTAAAACTTATTTCATTTTGTTTACCACGATACTACCACGAACGACCGCGGTAATGGCTACAAAAAAACGTTTGCTGATTTTGTTTTGATTATCGCAGTACCACCTTGAACTACTACAGTAATGAATGAAACATCCGTTGGAATATACATGCAAAGTTAATTCCTATACACTAGAGGAGATCAAGAAACCGCCACCCATAAACAGAAAGAAGTTGTATTAGAAAAGAAATCTACAAAGGGATCACTACAATGGACTCCTTAACCAATCCCAACTAACCCTAATCGTATATAAATCCAAAATAGGCACCTTCTATTTCCCCTTTCATGCATAAATGGGATTCTTTTCTTCTTTCTTCCTCTCCTAGCCGACTTCTCATCCTTACTTCTTTCTCGTAGCCATCCCACATAGCAACACCAGTAGCAAGAGAAGAACAACACATAAAAGAGCATAACAATGGGGGTTTCAAGTCATAGGGTTCTCATCAAAACCATCCCACAAGGTAAAACTGACTTCTAAATGGTTGATCATATTCTTTTCCTCATCTTTTTGAGATAAGATTTTCCTATTAACAACTTCTAAGACTCTGGTTTACTTCCATCGTCAAAACAGATCTTAGAACCATTGTAAGAAGATTCAAGAAGCTGTTGTTGAAGCCTTCATTGTCAACAAAGGGTTGCAAACACCATATAACACCCTACCTCCCCCTCATGGCCCAATAATCTAGTTCAGAGTGTACAATTAACATGTTGCCCTCATAGTCATATTCGGTATGTTGTGGTCACGTGCAAACATCATTCATGGCTACTGGAGAGGCAGCGCATCACTTTTATGTATTTCTATTTTTCTTTCTATCTTTTCACTATCCCAACCCTATGAGATCTCCTGTATCATATTAACTCATGCAGATTTCACATAAAACAATTTGAAATCTTTAAATAAAATAAATCAATATCATCATTTGAAACGTCAATTTCAATAGTCAAGGGTACAAAGACCTTTTATTTTAACAAAATATCTTTAAAAGCAATAAAGGAAATTAGGGACAACATACCAGACTTAAAATAAAATTATGAATATAGAAAAAGATACTCTAAAAGTAATCCACACAACCTTTGATCTTTAGTTTCCTAAAATGTTAGAAAAAGGGGTGAACTCAAGAGCCCAATGGATCATTCCAAATATTTAAATCATTATTTCAATCAAATAAAACATATATGTCAAACACTTTTATAGACTAGTGATTAAAAAAATTAGCAACAGTTGTCATAAAGATCGAAAAGAATTTGCTTCTGTAATATCCCACATTGATTCGACACTAGAGCGATGTCTGGGCTAAATGAGCAATTGCAAACCTTATTAGTGCCGAGCGTATTTAGGAGACTCAGGTTTGAGTTTTGCCAAGAACAAAACTCTACATCTAGTCAGTGGTGGCTAAGGTGGAGATAATATTGGTATGTATTGGGCTCATGGTATTACAAGTGGTAGCAGAGCTACTCTAGGTGTAACAGAGGTGTGAGTCCTGAGAATAGGACTACTCTAAGGGGTGGTGGATTGTAATATCCCACATCGATCTGACTCTAGAATGATGCCTGGGTTAAATGTGCATTGGGGGGTGTCTCATGTGCCAACGCATTTTGTGAGGCTCAAGTTTGAGTCTCACCAAGGACAAAAACCCTATACTTAGTCAGTAGTGGATAAGGTGGGGACAATATTGTCATGGTGGGCCTAGGTTGTTACAAATGGTATTAGAGCTGCTCTAGGTGTAATAGAGGTATGAGTTATGAGGATAGGACTGCTCTAAGGGGGGTAGATTATAATATCCTACATCGGTCCGACACTAGAGTGATGCCTGAGCTAAATGAACAAAGTCAAGCATTAGTTGTTTGGCCAAAATTAGAAACTCAATTATGTTTACCTACATTTTGAGTTGAATATAGAAAGCCCTACCTTCTATTTTTTATGAAAAATGTTATAGAAAGTGTTTTCAAAAAAGAAATATATGTTTTGAAATGTTTTACTTGGATACAAAGACTACAAGTTAAGCTGATAATGGGTAAGCCTTGTCTCGAGTCAAACTAAACGTTAAAAAGGAGGTGGGTTATCCCACCCTAGAAAGCGTGGCTGCTAAGTAGACTTCAGTCTTGCCGCCCGATCTGGATGCTGTCCCACCAACTTGCATGGGTGGTTTGAGTTGAAGAACACCCTTACTTTCTATAAAAAAAATTAGAAGGTGAAAAATTAGGGCAAGAAATTGAATAAAAGTTGAAAAAGATGTCCAAGGTGGTATCTTGACTAGACAAAGGTTGTGAGCCCACTAGACTAAGATCTTAGGTCAAGGGAAGAGACCTTAGGTAGAAACATGGGTGTAGCCAAAGGTGGCACAGTGGATCAAATACATAAAACTTTAGGACATAGGTTAGAAACTGAAAATGTGCAAGAATAGAATACTTGTTTGGTCAGGACACGAGATCGAGAAGATTCTATAATTTTGGTCTCTATGTGGTATGGGATGCATAGGAGTAATGGAGGAAGCCTGGTTTTGGAGAATGACGGACCATGTTTGGTGAATGATCAATAACTTTGGAAGAACTTGTTTCTCTATGCTTGGTTGGTATGGGATGGTTAGGTATAGCGGGCTTGGAAAACCTTAGTTATCGAAACATTTGCAAAATTGTTTGGGCATGACAATTTTCTAAGTGAAAGTCTAAGTGGAAGGGGTAGAGTGGTATGAGATACTTGAACCTGAAAGCTTAGATAGAAGCCTGGAACTTTGCTATGCTAGCGTGAACTTGTATGATTGTGTGATTGTTTGAAAAACATGCTCTATTTTGTGTACATGTATGTTATATGAAACCAAATCTTGTACCCAAGAACAAAGAGAACCTAGATGCATAAACTATTAGGCCACTTATTAGGCTACTGAACAAATCAAGAACCTAGAGACATGAATCTAGAGTCATGATAGTATGGACATTTGACAAAGTAAATGCTGACAAGGTGTTAAATTCGTAAACAATGGTTGGAACAAGAAGATATGCTGCTTGATCTAAACTTCTAACGAGACGAAGTAGAGGGATTAGGAAATACTTGCTGGCATGGAGGCCTGAATGGATAATATGATAAATGAAGTTGCTTGAAGGGTTATGGATCAACTGATGAGGGCTCTACCCTAAATACTCCCTTAGCTAGTACCTCAGCCTCAAGTGCCTGAACCCATCCAAGTTCAGCAACCAGCATCGGTTGCCCAAGCTCCTGAACGTCAGAGGGCTCAAGAGGATCAGGATGATGAGAAATAGAGGAAGATGTTGATGGAGCTACAGAAGCTCCACCCTCCACACTTTGAAAATACAACTGACTGTATCACGATGGACAATTAGTATCAAGAGATGGAGGAGCATCTGAATGTATTGAAGGTAATTGGGTCAAGACGGGTGGCATTGGCCACTCACCACCTCAAGGGACCAACCAGAAGTCGGTGGTGTATAATGAGGATGGACCCTAACACGGATGTTGATGCTGTGAGCTAGGAGAAATTCACAAAAATCTTTTATGAAAAGTTTTTTTCGAAAGCAACCTTGAACAAGCTACAAGAAGGTTTTGTTCGATTGAACCAGAGAGAGATAATTGTAGCTGAGTATGAAATAAAGTTCATTGAAATGGTCGAATTCTCACCAAATCTAATTAGGGAGGAGAGAATGAAGGAAAATCATTTTGCACAGGGTCTGAAAATGGAGATCCGAAAGATAGTAAAAGCTCTGGGCCTAAATATAGATAAAGATGTCTTGGAAAAAGCTCTTACCTTGAAACAAGAGCTCAACCTAGAACAGTGAATGAGGGCAAAGATTAAAAGGCCCGGGAGTAAAAAAGATCATGGCTTTCAATTTAAAAGAAAAAAATGGCGGAAAAGCACCACAGAAATAGGGCTAACCAAAGACAAGTCTAAGGAATAGGCCAAGAAGCAAGGACTGTTGTATGTGTGTAGACAAAAGGGTCATCTTGCTAGGAATTGCCCGACTACACTTGCTCAGGCTCCTCAATAATAACCACCACAGGGAGTAAGTCAAAACGATTGTGTAACATCCACGAATTTTGTTTGAATTTCAAATAAAATATTTCGTTTGAGAAATTTATAACATTTTTAGATATAAACTATGTATACTTTAAAGTATGAAATAAATAAAATTAATTGAAAAACTTTAGTATCCAAGAATAAATAATAGAAACATGTGTGTGTGTGTGTGTGTGTGTGTATGTATGTATATAATACATATATATATATATACATACATAGGTATGTGTAAATATGAGATACAAATATTAACTAAGCATAAGTATATAAAAATATTCCTTACGGTTGTAAAAATAATATTATATGTAATATCCCGCCTCTTGAGCCCCATCATCCACGTCATTTGATGGTCTAATTTTCTTTGATCAATAATCTTGGGTCCCCCGGAAGACGGGCCCATGCTACATTTTCTTCTTCTTAGATCCAAATCCATGAGGGTTCTTGTGTACATTAGTCTATGTACAAAATGACATCATAATAAATAAGATCATTTATTTATTTATTCGAAAATTTTGAGTACAATAATCAATTATAGCGAAAATAAATTCAAAACTGAAAAACATAATTTAGCTTGGGTTCACATGCCTTACAATGTAGTACATAAAATAACAAATAATTTTCCAAGTTGGCTGATAAGTTAATTTCTTGAAATGCGAAAAATAGAGGGAGAGCTAAAAAGTCCAGTGAATCATTCCATCTATTTAATTCATTATTTCAACCAAATAATTTAAGCATATCAAACACTTTCAAGGATTAAATCAATTCAAACAACATATTGTTTCAGTCGTAATTTAGACCGAACAGGAATAACCTCTATGCTCTAGATCTTGAGAGAGAGATCAATTTTGAAACTCAAACCCATCTCTAGTAGGATCATTCCTAGAACCTGTTCCATTCTGGTGTCAATATTGACAATCAGTTCTAATTCTACATAGAACACAGAAAGTCCCCTGTACCGGTACGTGGTTGAAATCTTATTTAATCTTATTTTTGTGTATAGGAGCACCAATAAATAATTATTACAACAGTAATAACATTCACATTTACGAAAACATTGACTTTCAATTTCTGATGTAAAAGATCGTGCAAGACGCAACTACAGAACATACTCTCTCGGTCATCAACAACATAACAATACATGATAAATAATAACTCCAATAGTATAACATTTATATTGACTTTTGATTTCTGATGTAGAAGATCGTACAAGACGCAACTGCAAAACATACTCTCTTGGTAATGAACAGTATAATAATTGAAAAGCATTAATAAAAAGGACAGGAATAAATTTAAACTAATAAAGCAAGCAAACATTATTTAAATCAAAATAATAAATTAAAAGAAAGGAAAGAAATTCACCTCGAGATCGCTTCTTAACTTGCGTAGCACTTCGTTGCTACTACTTCACAAGCTATTTAGAATAGCTCAAGAAAAGAAGAACAAGGATTGAGGTTGCCAAGAAAGAGACAAAGAGAGAGCAAAAGGAATTTCGATTCTTGCTTTGGGATGAATGAAATGGTTAGAGTAGGGGAGTTTATATAGAGTCATTTTTCAACTAATTTTGTCTATTTTTCTAATGTGGGACTATCATTTTCTATATTTGAAATTGGTAGAATAGGTGGGTTTATATAGAGTCATTTTTCAACTAGTTTTGTCTATTTTTCCAATGTGGGACTATTATTTTCTATAAATGCGTATCTTGATATCATACATATATTCTAACTAATATATGCATATCTTAATATCATACTAAATAAAATATTATATTCATGATTGCATTTCCTTTACACATATACTCTTCTATATAATATATACATATCTTAATATTATACTAAATAAAATATTATATTCATGAATGTATTTTCTTTACACATATACTTTTCTTAATATATTAATATCATGCTAAGGATATTATTCAAAATATTATTTTCTTATTTAAATAGAGAAGAATATATTTATCCAATATTTCTATATATATAATATTAATTAATGTATATCCATATATACTTCTATGCCAATTAATTAATTGCATATCAATGACAAATATATATATATACACGTATATGCACCAATAAAGTGTCACATACTTAGGCACTAATTAATATATATGCATGTGTCTGTACCAATTAATCAACTAAATGACATATGCATACATATATATACTGAAAATAGTCGGGGTATTACATTATATAACATGTGTGTTAGTATAATGGGTGTTAATATAATATCATATCATGTATAGTAATAATATATTACACATATTATAAGAGCATGTATATAGATATATATAATAGAATGCATGAGGATTTACATATAAGTAGGTGTAAATTTATAGCATTGTTATTTTGATATATATATATATAAACTCATGCACGAATTTGGCGAAATCGCCCGCTAGTGAGTGTGCGAGCACACACGCGCTACCTAATTTTGGCAAATTTGCCAAAATCGTGCGGCCCATATCAAACCAAAAACAAAAAAATAGAAAGAAAAATAAAAAAAATCGAAAGAAACCCAAAAAAATGAAAATAAAAGAGAAAAATATGCGAAAAATACACCAAAAACCCTAAAAAAAAACTTAAAACCCAATGTTTGATTTGGAGCCGCCAAAACCCAATAAAAATAGAAAATTTCTATATGAAAAATGTCCAAAATTTACAAACCTTGCCCCCAGAAAACTCTATATAAACCCCCTAGTTCTCTCATTCTTTCTTGTCTCAAAAAACAAGAGCATACCAGTCCCTCTTGCTTTTCTTTAGTCCTCTTCTTGGCAATCCCCTCAGTTCTTGAGTAATCTTGAACTATTTTTTAGTGTTGTTGAGTATTTAAAAGGCATGAGTAATGGAGTTCTACCGGATTTCAAAGGACTACAACTGTTTTGCAAGCTAAGGTGGAAGTGATTGCTTAAACCCCTATTTCACTTGTTTGGTTTAATATCATGTTCATGCATATTTAATTTCACTTTAGTATGCATATTTATGTTTGAATAACATGGTTTAAAATTTAGATTTGCATGTATGTCATGTTAGTTAATCATGAAACAATGTCATGCTCAGGTTATGCATGTTTAGGTTTAAAGCATGATGCATACTAAGTCCCTAAGTCCAATGAAACTTGGCATAAGAAATGTCTTTTCACTTAAGGAAGGTATTTTGATAAAGAACATCAAGGGCTTTGAAACCCTTTCAGCCAAATTTACAACTATAAACAAAATATTATTTAAAACGCCTAATGATTTACAAGTGCTTGAATTTAAATGTGTTATTAATCTTAATTAGTAATTTAGTGGTTTGAAAAAGATCTACTAGGCTACATGCTCACCCTTTCCCTCATATTTTTCAAGAAATTGACTTTCATGAAAACTATGAATATTAGTTAAGTTTTTTTTTATTTAGAAAGCTTCTAATTTCTATGTAAGGGCATGTTGTCCAAGTTTTGAATTTTTTGTTGTAATAGTTTCTCTTTAAGATTGAGTTATGTACTTAACTTTATTCAATTAATAAAGTTTATGAAATTCTTTTATCTCTTGTATTATTGCCTTATTAAATTCCTAAATTTGAGTTATGTAATCTAAAATATTATTAAGACATGAAATAATTGAAATAGAAGGTCAAGTTATGTACTTGTAAAATAACACTGGCCCGACTAGCCTGTGGTAAAGTCCAAATTGAAAGTCTCGGGGGTTTGGGTATTATAAAGATGGTATCAAAGCTTAGCTATTAGATATGCTAGGCTAGAAATAGAAATTCAAGCCGAAACATGTGTTGTTGGGCCAAAATTAGAAAGTCAAACATTAGTTGCTTGACAAGAATTAGAAACTCAATTAAGGTTTTACCTTGTTTTGAGTTAGAATTTCGAATGCCTTACCTTCTATTTTGAAATGAAAAATAATTTTGGAAAGTGGTTTTAAAAAAGAAATATATGTTTTTTAAAATATTTTGTTTGGACACAAAGACTACAAGTTGAGCTGATAGTGTGTAAGCCTTGTCCCGAGTAAAGCTAAACATTGAAAAGGAGGTGGATTATTCTGCTCTAGAAAGTGTGGTTGCTAAGCAAACTTCGGTCTCGCTGCCCAATCTGGAGGTTGTCCCACCAGCTTATACGAGTGGTCTGAGTTGAAGAACACCCCTATTTTCTATAAAAGAAAATTAGAAGGTGGAAAAATTATGGCAAGAAACTGATTAGAAGTCAAAAAAGATGCCAAAGGTGGTATCTTGACTGGATAGAGGTTGTGAGTCAACCAGATTGAACCCTAGGCCTAGAGGAAAGACCCTAGGTAGAAACATGGTATAGCCATGGGTGACATAGTGGATCAAAAGCATAAAACTTTAGCACGTAGGCTAGAAATTGAAACTTATGTGAAAACAAAAAGTTGTTTGATCAGGACGAGATCGAGAAGCTTCTATATCTTTTAACTTCTATGTAGTATGGGCTGCATAGGTATTCGGGGTTATGGAGGAAGTCTGGACTCAAAGAATGATGGACCATGTATGGTGAATGATTGGTAACTCTGGCAGAACGAGTTTTTCTATGCTCTCCGATATGGGACAGTGGAGTATAGTGGGCTTGGGAACCTTAGTTATCGAGCAATTTGCGAAATTGTTTGGTTGTGACTTTGTTCTGGGTGAAAGCCTAAGTGGAAAGGGTAGAGTGGTATGGGACACTTGAACCTAAAAGATTAGGTGGAAGCTTGGAACCTTGTTGTGCTAGCTTAATCATATGATTGTGTGATATGCATGTTTTACTGCTTATTTACTTTGAGACCATATCCTATACCCATGCATGAAAAGAATCTAGAAGCATAAATTGTTAGGCCACAAAACAAATCAAGGACCTAGAGACATGAATCTAGAGTCATGATAGTACGAACATTTGACGAGGCAAATACTGACAAGGAGTTAAATTTATAAACGATGGCTGAAACAAGAAGGTAAACTACTCGATCCATCGCCTCTGATGAGACTGAGCAACAAAAACAAGAACTACCTGTTGGAATGGATGCACGAATGGAGGCCATGATGAATGATATGTCGCAGAGGGTGCTGGATCAATTGTTGAGGGCACTTTCACAGATAATCCCTCAGGTGGCTCCTCAGGCTCAAGTACTGAACCCATCTAGGTTCAACAACCAACACCAATGGCCCAAGATCTTGAACATTAGAAGGTTCCGGAGGGTTTAGATCATGAGAAACAGAGGAAGATGCTGATAGGGCTACAGAAGCTCCACCCTCCTTCATTTGATGGTACTACAGATTGCATCTTAGCGAACCACTAGTACCAAGAAATAGAGGAAATTCTCAATGTACTGAAAGGTGACTGGGTTAAGATGGGTGGCACTGGCCACACACCACTTCAAAGGACTAGCCAAAAGTTGGTGGCATATGATGAGGATGGACCCTAATACAAATGTTGACGCTATGAGCTGGGAGAACTTCACAGAGATCTTCTATGGAAAGTTTTTTCTGGAAATGTCCTTGAGCAAGCTACAGGAAGACTTTGTTGGACTAAATAAGAGGGACATGACTATAGCTGAATCTGAAATGAAGCTCACTGAACTTACCAAATTCTCACCAGATCTGATTAGGGAGGAGAAAAGGAAGCCCAATCGATTCACATAGGGTCTCAAGATGGAGATCCAAAAGATAGTGAAGACTCTACACCTAAAGACTTACAAAAATGTCGTAGAAAAAGCCCTAACTCTAGAACAAGAGCTCAACTTGGAACAAAAGTTGAGGGGGAAGAATAAGAGGCCCAGGAATGAAAATAATCAAGGGGCTCAAAAGAAAAGTAATAATGGTGGGAATGCACCACAAAGACAGGGGCAAAATAAAGACGAGTTAACGGAGCAAGCAAAAAGACAAGGGTTGTGCTATGTGTGCAGGCAGAGAGACCATATAGCAAGAAATTGCCTGATTGCACCAGCTTAGGCTCCATAGCAACATCAAAACACTTAGGGAGGAGGTCAGAACGGTCATCCTCAAGTTAGGCAACGGCAATAGAACATCAATCATGGGTAGAACTAGGCCAGAATGTTTGTTGTTGAGACTCAAGAAGACCCAGTCCTTGCAGTGGAATGTACGCTCTTGTTATTTAATGTTGCTGTGAAACTACTGTTTGACTTGGGTGCCTCAAAATCGTTTATTTTTGAGAAATTAGCTGATAGGTTACAACTTGTAAAAAAACACTACCCATGACTTTAAATGTGTCCACACCAATAGGGACCACTACGACTTCAAAAAGAATGTGTAGTTGTGACCTAAGGTTTAAGGATAAACTCTTAACGGTTGATCTATGTATTTTACCTTTCTATAGCTATGATGTAATCTTGGGATGGATTGGTTAGACTAGTACCAAGCTGAGATAATTGTCCTAAACGATGAGTGACCATAACCCTACCTTATAGGGAAACCTATAGAATCAATGGGGATATGCAACGAATACTGAGGAGTCCAACCTTAGCCATGATCAACTACTTAAGGTAAAAGAATGAGTTTAAGGAACTCTCTGAAGAAAACCTATTAAACTAAAGAGAATCTAAGACCTAGCAGTAGTTAGTGAGCATGAGATGTGTTTCCAGATGACTTACCTTGACCACCACCTGTTAGAGAATCAGAGTTCAAGATTGAACTTCATCCTAGAATCAACCCTATTGTCATACTTCCTTACAAAATGGCACCAGTAAAACTAATTGGGTTGAAGTCTCAACTCAATGAGCTCTAGGAGAAAGGTTTTATCACGCCGAGTGAGTCACCTTGGGGAGCTCTAGTACTATTTGTGAAGAAGAAAGATGGTTCCATGAGACTATGTGTAGACTACCAGAAGCTGAACCAAGCTACAGTAAAACAATAAGTACCCCCTACCAAGGATTGATGACATATTCGATCAATTGAGAGGAGCCACTCATTTCCCGAAGATTGATCTTAGGTCGGGTTACCATCAGTTGAGAATCAGGAAGTCTGACATATACACGACAACCTTCAGAACGAGATACAGACACTTTAAGTTCATCGTGAGGCCTTTTGGGTTGACCAAAAATGGATTTAATAAATCGAGCATTTAGACAATATCTTAACCACTTTGTGGTGGTATATGTGGACGACATCTTGATTTACTCAAAGACAAAAGCTGAACACTTGGAACACTTGCGGATAGTGTTGGAGACCCTCAGAAGGCACCAATTATATGCAAAGTTCAGCAATTGTGAATTTTGGATGAAGACGATCAAGTTCCTTGGCCATGTAGTATTAGCGAAATGCATCTCTGTTTATCTGGAAAAGTAGAAGCTGTCACAAATTGGAAGCAACCAAAGACAGTTACGGAGATCAGGAGCTTCTTAAACCTAGCTGGATACTACAGAAGGTTTATCCAAGATTTCTCTAAACTAGCAGAACCTATGACTAAGCTAACCAGGAAGGGAGTTAAGTTCAATTGGGAAAGTGCCAACAATCATTCAAAGAACTGAAGAAAAGATTGACTACGACCCTATCCTAATCACTCCAACCCATAGTGTTACCTTTACCCTTTATACTAATGCATCACTAAGTAGACTAGGAGTAGTGATGATGCAAGGAAGACAATTAGTAGCTTATGCGTCGCGACAACTAAAAGTGCATGAGAAGAATTATCCTACTCACGACCTAGAGTTAGCGGCCATTGTATTTGCCCTGAAGATTTGGAGACACTACCTTTATGGTGAGAAATTTGATATGTTTTCATATCACAAGAGCTTAAAATACATCTACACCCAGAAGGAGTTGAACCTCAGGCAACAGAGATAGATGGGGTTCTTGAAAAACTATGATTTCCAAATACATTACCATCCGGGTAAGGCCAATGTAGTGGTTTACGCCTTGAATAAGAAGTTCAACAAACAAGAGGAAGAGAAAGGTTAAATGTACTAGTTGATTGATGATTTTAAGTTGGGTGTGACTCCAAATGAAAAACAAGCCTACCTTTACACTATGTTTTGCCAACTAGCTCTTCTGCACTAGATCAGGGATGAACAAAGGCAAGACAAATGTCTCACTAGTCTTATCAAAGGAGTTACACAGGGTAAGCATGCTGACTTTAGGTTAGATGCTAAGAGTATCCTAAAGCTCGGGGAAAAGATCTGTGTACCTCAAAATGGACAGAGTAAGCAAACCATACAGGATGAGGCTTATCAAACCAAGTATACAATGCATCCAGATAGAGATAAGATGTACCAGAATCTTAGAAAGGCTTACTGTGGAGAGGAATGAAGAGAGATGTGGTTAAGCATGTTTCTAAATGCTTAACCTTTCAGCAAATAAAAGTAGAACATCAGAAACCCTTTGAAATATTACAACCACTCCCTATCCCTGAATGGAAGTGGGATAACATTGCCATGAATTTTGTCAATGGTTTGCTCAGGAATCAAAAAGGAGAAGATACTATTTGGGTGATTGTGGATTGCTTCACCAAAGTGGCTCATTTCCTACCAATTAGATCCACAGACCAAGTCAATAAGCTAGGAGAACTATATGTGAAAGAGATAGTAAGATTGCATGGTGTGCCCAAGATGATAATATCTGGCCGAGACTCTTGCTTCACTTCTCAATTCTGGCAGAGCCTACAGAAAGAGTTGGGCACTAAACTCATCATGAGCACTGCTTTTCATCCTCAAATCGATGGGCAGTCTGAGAGAGTTATCTAGACCTTAGAAGATATGTTAAGATCTTGTGTTCTGGACTTTAAAGGGAACTGGAGCAAGTACCTGCACTTAGCAGAGTTTGCCTATAATAATAATTATCGGGCAAGTATCAAGATGGCTCCATATGAGGCTCTTAATGGAAGGCCCTGCAGATCACCAACCTATCAGCACAAACTTGAAGATCATGTTCTTACTAGGCCAGACTTGGTAGAAGAAATGAACAACCAAGTCAAATTGATACGAAAGAGGTTAGCTACAGCTCAGAGTTGTCAAAAGAGCTATACTGACAAGAGAATGAAACCCCTAGAGTTTTAAGTAGGTGACAAAGTATTTCTAAGAATCAGCCCTCATAAGGGTATTAAGAGGTTCGGATTCAAGAGGAAGTTATCACTGAGATTTGTTGGGCCCTTTGAAATACTTAGGAGAATCATGGAATGTGCTTATAAGTTGGAGCTACCAAACTAAATAACCTCAGCCCACAATGTGTTCCACATGTAGATGTTGAGAAAAGCATAAACCAGATCCTTCTCCCATCATCCACTAGGAGGAAGTGAATATTCAAGAGGACGCCACTTATGAAAAAGCGACAATTAAAATCTTTGATCACGAGATACAAAACCTAAGAACTAAGAATATTCACTTAGTTAAGGTGTTGTGAAAACATCACGGAATGGAAGAAGGTACTTGGGAGCTGGAGAGTGAAATGAAGACCAAGTACCCACATCTATTTGCTAGAAACCCCTGAATAAGTACAAATTTCGAGGATAAAATCTTTTTTAAGGGGGGTAGAATGTAATACCCACGAATTTTGTACGAATTTCAAATAAAATATTTTGTTTGAGAAATTTATAACATTTTTAAATATAAACCGTGTATACTCTAAGGTATAAAATAAATAAAATTAATTGAATAACCTTGGTATCCAAGAATATATATATATATATACATACATACATACATACATACATGGGTATATGTAAATATGAGATGCAAATATTAGATAAGCGTAAGTATATAAAAATATTCGTTATGGTTGTAAAAATAATATTATATAATATGTGTGTTAGTATAACGGGTGTTAATGTAATATCATATAACGTATAGTTATAATATATTACACATATTATAAGAGTATATATATATATATATATACTTGAAAAATAAAAGGGAAAATATTCAAAAAATACACCAAAAACCCTTGAAAAGAAACCTCAAAACCCAATGTTTAATTTGAAGACGCCAAAACCCAATCAAAATAGAAAATTTATATATGAAAAATGCCCAAAAACTACAAACCTTGCC